>NIVC01002276.1:0-27500 GCA_002269645.1 Macrostomum lignano | reverse complement strand
CAAACAGCACATTCAACACATGATTTTACCCTGAAATGAAACAGACAAACAGCACATTCAACACATGATTTTAACCTGAAATGAAACAGACAAACAGCACATTCAACACATGATTTTAACCTGAAATGAAACAGACAAACAGCACATTCAACACATGATTTTACCCTTTAATGAAACAAATAAACAGCACATTCAACACATGATTTCACCCTGAAATGAAACAGAAAAACAGCACATTCAACACATGATTTTACCCTGAAATGAAACAGACAAATAGCACATTCAATACATTAATTCACTTTGTAATCAAGCAGACAACCAGCACATTTAACACTTGATTTTACCCTGAAATGAAACAGACAATCAGCACATTAAATACATGATTTTACCCTACAAGGAAACAGACACACAGCACATTCAGTACATGATTTTACGGTTCAATAAAACAGACACACAATGTATAATCCCATTGGCATTCTTTGCATCCGCTAATGCTGATAACTTTCAAATCCCATTCAGAAGGATTATAGCCAAAAAGGATATTGCAAATTCCAAAGCAGAACAGGCAGTTCTCTCTTTTATCCCTTTTATCCCTGTGCCAGCAGAACAGCTTTTGAAGAAGGGGATTGGAGCTCAGTGGGGAGTTCGAGGCACTGGGGAAAGTTGCCATGCAATAGGTGAAGTTTTTTTGGATGGCAGCTGGAGAGCACAGGAGGTGCTCTGAGCTCCGATTGTCGGAGCAAAAGGGATGAGTAGAAAATAGAAGAGCGGGGAGAGGTCTGCAAAAAATCTCTCCCATATACTCTCGCTAGCATATTCCCCGAAGAGAAGGAATGATGATGCGGATGGGAGAAACGGAGAGATGGCGGATGCAAGGTCATAAATATCCCTTCAGCTGCTGCTCCTGGGGCGCACTGGTCTCGCTCCGGTCTCGCTAAAATGCAATTGCCGCCCGCTCAGCTCATTTGCATTTTGCTAATACTACCGCAGAGAACCGGGGGGTCCCAGATCCTGTCCAATGCTCCGTCGGGTAAAAAACAGAAGTTTTATTATTCACGAACTCGGGACGAGCTGGAGCATAATCTCCTCAGATTTATTTTAGCCTCTCTGTCTGTCCTGCCTACCCAGGGGTCTCTCGATTACTCCTGCACCAGAAAAATCTGTGATACTGTACTTGTTACTGCTGCTCCTGTTCTGCTCTGAACCTTGAGTTGTGTCGCAAGATAATAAACTGAAAATATTGACCAAAATTATCAATATTTTCGAATAATAGATTTGATTAAGTCAAATGGTACATTAACAGTTCACTATCCTGCCTTGCAGTTCATTACCCTACATTCCAGACCATAATACTAAATTCCAGTTCATTATCCTACATTCCAGACCATTATCCTACATTCCAGTTCATTATCCTACATTCCAGTTCATTATCCTACATTCTAGTTCATTATCCTACATTCCAGTTCATTATCCTACATTCCAGTTCATTATCCTACATTCCAGTTCATTATCCTACATTCCAGTTCATTATCCTACATTCCAGTTCATTATCCTACATTCCAGTTCATTATCCTACATTCCAGTTCATTATCCTACATTCCAGTTCATTATCCTACATTCCAGTTCATTATCCTACTATCCAGTTCATTATTCTACACTCTAGTTCATTATCCTACACTCTAGTTCATTATCCTACACTCTAGTTCATTATCCTACACTCTAGTTCATTATCCTACACTCCAGTTCATTATTCTACATTCCAGTTCATTATTCTACACTCTAGTTCATTATCCTACACTCTAGTTCATTATCCTACACTCTAGTTCATTATCCTACATTCCAGTTCATTATTCTACATTCCAGTTCATTATTCTACATTCCAGTTCATTATTCTACATTCCAGTTCATTATCCTACACTCTAGTTCATTATTCTACATTCCAGTTCATTATTCTACATTCCAGTTCATTATTCTACATTCCAGTTCATTATCCTACATTCCAGTTCATTATTCTACATTCCAGTTCATTATTCTACATTCCAGTTCATTATTCTACATTCCAGTTCATTATTCTACATTCCAGTTCATTATTCTACATTCCAGTTCATTATTCTACATTCCAGTTCATTATTCTACATTCCAGTTCATTATTCTACATTCCAGTTCATTATCTTACATCCCAATTTTCGAATATATTTTCGCTAATTTACCAATAGGGGAAAATCTTGATTAGTAAAATTATTTGGGCTCAGCTTAGAGCCGCTGGCTTGATGGATGTGTTTGGGCGGGGAGGGGGGTTATCAGGCCGCTAATACTAAGCAGAGTCTGCTACCAATGTAATTAAAAGTTTATCGCACAGATGACGGCTAATTTTCTAATTGCCATAGCAGCTTATAATTAGTTCGACTTTACGTGCTGATAAATAAGTTTAGATGACTATTCAGCCGGAGAATACAGTAATAATCTCCTCAGTCCCAGAAGTCCTTCATCTCTGATGGGCGCCATTCTTTCCTAGCGGGCGCCATTCTTTTCTAGCGGGCGCCATTCTTTTCTAGCGGGCGCCATTCTTTCCTAGTGGGCGCCATTCTTTTCTAGCGGGCGCCATTCTTTTCTAGCGGGCGCCATTCTTTCCTAGTGGGCGCCATTCTTTCCTAGCGGGCGCCATTCTTTTCTAGCGGGCGCCATTCTTTTCTAGCGGGCGCCATTCTTTTCTAGCGGGCGCCATTCTTTTCTAGTGGGCGCCATTCTTTCCTAGTGGGCGCCACTCTTTTCTAGCGGGCGCCATTCTTTTCTAGCGGGCGCCATTCTTTCCTAGTGGGCGCCATTCTTTCCTAGCGGGCGCCATTCTTTTCTAGCGGGCGCCATTCTTTCCTAGTGGGCGCCATTCTTTCCTAGCGGGCGCCATTCTTTTCTAGCGGGCGCCATTCTTTTCTAGCGGGCGCCATTCTTTCCTAGTGGGCGCCATTCTTTCCTAGTGGGCGCCACTCTTTTCTAGCGGGCGCCATTCTTTCCTAGCGGGCGCCACTCTTTCCTAGTGGGCGCCATTCTTTCCTAGTGGGCGCCATTCTTTCCTAGTGGGCGCCATTCCATTCTTATGAACGCCATTCCATTCTGATGAACGCCATTTTATTCTTATGAGCGCCATTCCATTCTGATGAACGCCATTTTATTCTTATGAGCGCCATTCCATTCTGATGAACGCCATTCCCTCCTGATGGGCGCCATTTGCTCCCGTTGGGCGCCACAGCCCAAAAGTTTTCAATAAAAAAGCCATACAAAATTTCCTGACGCGCAGAGAATGCAAAAGAAGATGCTGAAGAATAAAAGTAGAACTATAACGGTGAAAGCCGTTTTTCGGAGGTTGATCAAATAAATTTTCATTTTTCCCAAAGAAGGGTGAAAGCACTGTAAGGAGAGGAGAGGAGAGGAGAGATCTTGCGATGCCTATTAGCTAAAGAAGACAAGCGGCAATGCCAGGCCAAGGTAGCTGTTTGTTTGCTCAGAGCAATAAAAAAGAGAGCTGCAGAGCCGAAGGGGTGCAGCGGTTGGCAACCAGCTGCTGTTGTCCCGCTTCAGTCGCTCCCACAGCTTGCGGCTGAGGCAAAACCCGGTGCACTCTGCAGGCAGCTAAGGATGCTTGTGGGATGCGACGGGGCGCCAAGATGCAGGAATTTTATGCAGATTAGCAATCCATTCTGTTCCTTCACACAGCAGATATGGCTATAGATTAGCAATCCATTGTTCCTTCACCCTGCAGATATGGCTATAGATTAGCAATCCATTCTGTTCCTTCACCCAGCAGATATGGCTATAGATTAGCAATCCATTCTGTTCCTTCATCCAGCAGATATGGCTATAGATTAGCAATCCATTCTGTTCCTTCATCCAGCAGATATGGCTATAGATTAGCAATCCATTCTGTTCCTTCATCCAGCAGATATGGCTATAGATTAGCAATCCATTCTGTTCCTTCACCCAGCAGATATGGCTATAGATTAGCAATCCATTCTGTTCCTTCACCCAGCAGATATGGCTATAGATTAGCAATCCATTCTGTTCCTTCATCCAGCAGATATGGCTATAGATTAGCAATCCATTCTGTTCCTTCACCCAGCAGATATGGCTATAGATTAGCAATCCATTCTGTTCCTTCACCCAGCAGATATGGGCTATAGATTAGCAATCCACTTCATTCTCAGCAAGAACCGGGAAGATGAATTGATAAAGAGCAGATTACATGAAACCATAGATTAGGCTAATCTGAAGGGCTTATAAGCCTAGATATTAAAATCTACTTGCATACTCATTAGATAAAAGGAGCTTTTCCAAAGCAGGCAATTTCAATTTTACGATCTCATGTATCTGGGAATTGGTTTATTAGGCCCTTTGCTGCTAACATCCCAGGCGAAAGCCGAAATTTCGTTCGTGTTCTGTGATTCGGAGTGCGAATGCAGTTACTAATGCTGTTCCAAGACTTGCCGATCTGTTTATTAGGCTTGTCGTTCTTTGCGTAGATGGTTGAGATGAGGACTCGATCCAGTTCTGTATAAGCTCTAGGGAAGAAAGTAGTGAAGTCGTAGCTATATGATATTTTCCCCAAAATATGATTGAGAAATCACGACAGACCCGATAGTCACTGCGCAGCGCTGAGCAGCAATCACGAATCGAGTTTGACTCTGCTGGTTTGACTCACCAAATCCGCCAGTGACGCTGCGCTTGTGTAGCAATTGATTGATTCAATCAACAAATTCTCGGCAGCGCTGGAGGCGGCACGCGGCAACACGCGATGCAGATGAGCAGTCGGGATTGGGATATTAGAGCAAAGCAGGGAGTGAGAGAGGGAACTGGAGAGACCAGTACTCAGCCTACTCAATCAGGTGGACTGCAGTCAGACGCCTGCGTTGGATTCTTTCTTAGGGTTTTCTCCCCACGTAGCTGTCGGTGGGTAGCGAATGGCATCAAGGCAGAAGTCTGCGCTGCACTGATTGGTTGAGCCATGCAGCTCTGTCAGCTCTGTTGGAGCCAAGCTTTTTGGCAACTCGAAACTTTATGTCGAATTTAGGTTTTTATAAAACATGCTAGAATACTTTTGTCACTGTCTTACTGAAGTGTCTCAAAGAGGAACCTCACTGTCTTACTGAAGTGTCTCAAAGATGAACCTCATACACTGTCTTACTGAAGTGTCTCAAAGAGGAAACTCACTGTCTTACTGAAGTGTCTCAAAGAGAAACCTCAATGTCTTACTGAAGTGTCTCAAAGAGGAACCTCACTGTCTTACTGAAGTGTCTCAAAGATGAACCTCACTGTCTTACTGAAGTGTCTCAAAGTGGAACCTCACTGTCTTACTGAAGTGTCTCAAAGAGGAACCTCACTGTCTTACTGAAGTGTCTCAAAGAGGAACCTCACTGTCTTACTGAAGTGTCTCAAAGAGGAACCTCACTGTCTTACTGAAGTGTCTCAAAGATGAACCTCATGTACTGTCTTACTAAAGTGTCTCAAAGATGAACCTCACTGTCTTACTGAAGTGTCTCAAAGATGAACCTCATGCACTGTCTTACTGAAGTGTCTCAAAGATGAACCTCATGCTGCAGATATGTGATTCAAAGATGAATCACATATCTGCTGGGTGAAGGAACAGAATGGATTGCTAATCTATAGCCATATCTGCTGGGTGAAGGAACAGAATGGATTGCTAATCTAAGAATATATATAAGCAGTATTGCCTTGAGATAGGTCAGGCAAGAGATGGTTACTCAGGAATGACTATAAATAAACAAGAAAATGTTATGAAAATCTTGTCAAAACTTTTTGCTCGAACCATCAGGGGTTTAGTTTAGCTTGCAAAGCAGCGGACGAACGAGGTGTCTCCATCGCTTTTTATCCAATGGAAAGCGGACGCTGAAGCCGATTATTTTTATAATTTGGTTACTTAAAACTCTTGCAGACAGCAGAGACGGAGGTTTAAGCGATGCGGATAGGCAATAAGCGTGTCAATAATTCAGATTACAAGCAAGTAGGTAACAAACCATTAATTAGCATACAATGAAAGTGAGAATAATAATAATAATAATGACACAGCTGAGCAGGGGCAATTAATAAAGGATATTATATTCGAACAACGCTACTAACCAGTGATCCAGTAAGTACGCTCGTAGCGAGTATAAAAAATTTAGCTTAACATTTAAAAAGAAGATTTTGACGAGACTACAGTATAATGGTAATTATTAATGAGCAAAATTAAGAGATATTTAATAATTAGCAAGTATGCAAAGTAAAACAAAACTACGAGCACGTTTTGCGGAACAATTAAGATTAAGAAAGAGCTCGAAATAGGGTGACGAAAGAACTATTTTTGAAAAAGTACATAAGCGCAACCTTCTACTGTTAGTGAATAATTAGCAAGTAGTATTTAAGCAAACGTTACTTTATTTTAATTATTGTAACAGTTATAACTTAGTTGAATTTTGTGAGTGACACGAAAAAGGGACTTTAAGACAGCTAATCTTAAGCAAGTTAATTATGTACTTCTACTAATGAAGAAAGCACAAAATAATTAATGCAATGGAGGATATGATGGGTAGGCTTACTAAATATGTTTTTTACAATACTTGTCCGTTTATAAAACAGTTTTCAGACAAATTATGACTTGACAGGAGCGTATGGTGGCCCGAACTCTGTTAACCAGCTGAGCAACCAACTTTATTCACCTTTATCAGATAGATCTAGAAAGGTATATCCCGTTGCTATGCAAAACTAACTAAAGGGAAATCCCGTTGCTATGCAGAACTAACTACAGGAAATCCCGTTGCTGTGCAGATCTAACTACAGGGAGATCCCGTTGCTATGCAGATCTAACTACAGGGAAATCCTGTTGCTATGCAGATCTAACTACAGGGAAATCCTGTTGCTATGCAGATCTAACTACAGGGAAATTCTGTTGCTCTGCAGATCTAACTACAGGGAGATCCCGTTGCTATGCAGATCTAACTACAGGGAAATCCTGTTGCTATGCAGATCTAACTACAGGGAAATCCCGTTGCTATGCAGATCTAACTACAGGGAAATTCTGTTGCTATACAGATCTAACTACAGGGAAATTCTGTTGCTATGCAGATCTAACTACAGGGAAATTCTGTTGCTATGCAGATCTAACTACAGGGAAATTCTGTTGCTATGCAGATCTAACTACAGGGAAATCCCGTTGCAATGAATAGTAAGTGGCTGCTAAGCGGTTTTATAACATAAGAGCTAAATAATAAATGAGCAATGAGAGCAGATGAGAAATAAGCGACAAAGCAAAGTGTGCAACCAACAACTCTGACATTGGCTAATTGAAATTGTCACGCTCCAAGCAAGGCTTACTGATTGCTTTTATTTTACAAGACAGGAGAGAAAAGATAGAAACATTTTTATGGAAGGCTTGGCTAGGAAAATCATAAACGCGCAGAAATACGTTATTAGTTTGTTACTGCAATGCTATTTAATATATTGGATGTGCATTAGTTAGTATTGATAATTTCACTTATACTTATGCATTTACAGAGAGTAACTTGCTGAAAGAACTGAGTTCAATTGAAGAGATGCCGGTTGAAGACTTTTGGTTGCTAAGCAGTTGCTAGGGTTGGGTGGTGGTGTAGGGATTAAGCAAATACTGTACTTCTATCAGCCAATTCGGACTACTGCAATGAAAATCAGTGTTTTTAATAGGCTGACTTTCCAGGTAAATTTGTTTTACTAGGGTCGTTTAAATTTCATGAAAAATGTATTCACAGTTAAGAGTTGCAGTAGAAGTTAACCCAATTGTTTATTGTGTTCCTTGCGACACACTCCTTCGGTTACCAGGCTGATGCCTGTTTGGATTTACGAAACATCTGCAATGCGAAACAGAGGAAAATGTATTTAATAACTGGATAAGCTGCTCAGTAGGAAGAATTTCCCAATCCAGCACACGGGATAGAACTGAAGAATTCCCCAGTTCAGCACACACGGGATAGAACTGAAGAATTCCCCAGTTCAGCACACACGGGATAGAACTGAAGAATTCCCCAGTTTAGCACACACGGGATAGAACAGAACTGAAGAATTCCCCAGTTTAGCATACGGGATAGAACTGAAGAATTCCCCAGTTTAGCATACGGGATAGAACTGAAGAATTCCCCAGTTTAGCATACGGGATAGAACTGAAGAATTCCCCAGTTCAGCACACGGGATAGAGCTGAAGAATTCCTCAGTTCAGCACACGGGATAGAACTGAAGAATTCCCCAGTTCAGCACACACGGAATAGAACTGAAGAATTCCCCAGTTTAGCACACAGGATAGAACTGAAGAATTCCCCAATCCAACACAGACCGACCCCAATTTTATTCCAACGAGCCGACAAAACCCAACTTACACGACATCGGCGCACCACTGTGCATCCTATAGATTTGGTCGTGATTGAAGCGCAGGAAGGCGTCATATTGCTCCTGCAGTTTAGCGCTCAGCAAAGCTTGAAATTCTGTCCGAATCTGCTGCTCCCGCTCGGACAGAAGTTTCTCGGCAATCGACTGCACCTGCGACAGGGTGAACAGGGCCGGCTCGCCGCTTGGACCGGCCAAAGACGATCCTGGCGAACTGGAGGCCGAACCGGCCTTCACAGCGGATGCGCCGCAATGGGTGCACAGGGCAGCAGCCACAGTAGCAGTCGGCATCTCCGAGTCGCCGCCACTACCGCCTCCGTTCGGCGCCGAAGCCGCGGCCGCGGCAGCCGATGGAATCAGACGACGACGCTGCAGCCGTCGGATCTCGGCAGTCAGCCGTTGCGACAGCAGCTCAGGCGGCAGACGGGACGCCGGAAAATCCTGCGACTGATCGACATTCGACGGAGCGGCCGGAGGCGGCACGGACGTCAAAGCGCCGCAGGCGTTCGCAATGGACGAGGAGCCAGCGGAACCGGGCGACATTGTTGAAGAATCCGGCGACGGCGGGCTGCGACTGCCGCAGTGATGAAATCTGCGCCGCTTTGCCGACGTCACGGAGGAAGCCTCGTGGTCCAGCGATCGTTTCAGAGTAACGCAAGCCATGCCCTCAGGTTGTCGCTTCGCTCTAATAACTATAATAAACCGCCCGACTGATGCTTATTCAAATGCTTGTGCTAATCCGATCGCTTGTGGAATCGTTTCTCGCAGTAACGTTTATTGAGAGAGAGAGAGAGAGAGTTGAATGTCTGAAATGAAAACTTCTCCCGCAACTATCACCATAGACATATTTGCAAATAAGACTTTAAAATTAATTAGATTGAAATACCCAGGGATGTTTCTTTTGTGTCAAAGAGCTAAGTCTGTGGATCACAAAGAAGCTTGTTGTATTGCATGGCCATAATCACAATGTTACTAAGCTACAAAAGATATCATTAGGGCTTCTGATCAAGTAAGATGCATATTCTGTTCTTCCATGATTATTTTAAGTCAGGGCAAACTTAAAGTATTCATATTAGTAGGGACTTCAGCGAAATATATAGAAATGTGACCAAAATGAAAAAATGTGAAAATGTATTTTCTTGTTTAAAGAATAACCTAAATAACTAGAAATGTCTCTCCATCCCTTGGGTTCCTTCAATTTATGTCAAATTTGAAGTCAATTGCTTCACATGGAATAAACTTATGACAGCCAAAAGTTCATCAACTTGAAAACCCTTTTTTCCATATCTTGCCAGAAAGGGAAGGAAAGAGAGGCAGAGGTTGGGATGGCGATATACTGACAAAGAGCAGACTAACTTTAAAAGTGCACAGTGCCATTGAGGGTTAACTTTGAGATTCAAAATTTTACAAAATGGCATCTTATTAGTTGGAGATTTTTTGTGTCAAATTTGAGGGGGTTGATAAATGTAAAGGAACAATTTTACAATTTGATGAAAAATTATTCTTTTTAGTTGTTTTTGCACTCTTAGGTAGGAAAAGTTAAAATTAGGAAATTTTAAGGAAGCCTAGGACATTCTCTGTAGTGAATTTAAGTCAGGTACAAAATATAGGTTGTCATTAGTTTAGTTTAAACAGTTTGGGAATCCATTGTGAACAAATTTATATATACATATAGAATAATTGTTTTATTTTAAAAGGTGTAGATAAAAAACTATTATCAAAGATAGGTTTATGGTGTTTTGTCTAAAAGCTTAATATTAAATAATCATTGTTTTTCTCTCTATTATCATCATTGTATATATATTCAAAAAGTAATAATATTAAAATTGATGGATAGTGTAAACAGTCCTATTAGATGCAAATTAGGCTGAATCTTGAATATTGATAATATCTCAATTATATTAAAAATATTTGAGTCTCAAAAATCTTGAAATAATTTTTAGAAATGCTAAACAAATAATATAAAAATCTAAATGACATTAATTAATATTATTATATTAACCTTGTCATTATATTTATAATGAATTTTAGCTTAAAAACACATTTTATTCAATTTTGCCCTTTAATTCAACATTATTAGCTAGTCATAAAATGGGACCTCTTAGCCTTTATACTAAACTAAAGTTTTGACTCCCTAACTAATGATATAAAGTAGCTTTTTTTGCCCTTTGCCTCCTATAAGTTAACTTAGACCTATGACTTTTGGTAAAATTTTGAAAACTATGATTAGGAATTAGGACCTAGTTTTGCATAAGCAGTAAATTGAAAGTAAAAAAATTGAGTGTCGGTCATATTAAACTTTGTTTTTCTGAAGTTTGATTTTGGAAAATCTTAATTGCAATTTTGGAAAGTTAGCGAATTTTGATTTCAATGAAATAGAACATCTCTAATAATCTTTAAGTGTGGTAAAATAGTTTGACTCTTTTTTAAAGCACACATCCATGGGTTTTTAACATTTATTCCAATAGGGGATACAAGGGGTATCCTAGATATAGTGTCATGTTTGCTTACTTCTATATTAATGTGTAATATTAATGTGTATTAAAAAATCATATGCCTTAAAAGTTAGCAGCTTATTTTGGCTTTTATGCCACAAACGTCCAATTTTTATAATTGTTTCCTATTGTAAGAAGCATGCATTTGTTTGTATACCTTTGGCCATAGAAATATATACCATATAGTGCTTTTATGCTCATTTAGAAAAAAGCCACAAGTAGAGCTGATCAAACGCAGAGTTTCAAGACAGCTATAAGATTTGTTCTAGTCATGGATCCTAATATTCAGAGCCTCTTCATATTGCTGGTTTGAAACATTGAACCGGTTCCAAACCAGTTTGACACTCTTTATATTGATGGTTTGAAAAACAAAATCAGTTCCAAAATATCATTTTGGTTCTGGAATATGGTTCAAGAAATTTTCTTGAACTGTTGTCATGTTTACACTTTTTGCAGTCAAATATATTTGAAATCGTCCATTTTTTATTATTGTTATATAATTATTCATTTTTTGTCATATCCAAGAGGAAACAAGGTCAAAGAAGGACAAAATTAAATTGTAAAGACTATCAAACATAAAAGGCAGTGCTTATCCCCACGGTACCGTAGGAATAATTTCTGTCTTATTCCAACGGTACCGTGCGAATAATTTTCTGCTTATCCGCACGGCACACTGACGAGATAGCTGCCCTATCTTTTACATATGCCGTGGGAATAATTTTCTGCTTATCCGCACGGCACACTGACGAGATAGCTGCCCTACACGTCCTCTGCTTTATTCCCTCTGCTTTACTAGCTGCCCTATCGGTTTTTATCTGCTACATATATATGCTGTGCGTGAATAGTTTATAGCTTATTGAAAGGGAATTTGAACTGAGGATACTAAGAAGCTGTTGATCTTGATGTATAAACTCGAATCAGTTCTAGACTAGTATATGCATGTGTAAATGCGTGTTATTCTGCTTTACTGATACCCTTCTGTATACTTATTCAACAATAATTCAACAAAGTTGTTATACTGCACTCAAATCGTATGTACTAAACTTCCCACACGGCATATGTAGAAGATAGGGCAGCTATCTCGTCAGTGTGCCGTGCGGATAAGCAGAAAATTATTCGCACGGCATATGTAGAAGATAGGGCAGCTATCTCCTCAGTGTGCCATGCGGATAAGCAGAAAATTATTCGCACGGTACCGTTGGAATAAGACAAAAATTATTCTTACGGTACCGTGGGGATAAGCACTGCCAACATAAAATGGGTTCGAAGCTCCTCATTTTACACTGGATCTGGTTCTAGAACTTGAATTTATTCTGGTTCTAGAACCGATTGCCATGAAGAGGCTCTCACTCTACAAAAGGGCAAAAACATACAATTTTTATACTTTGAAGTCTTGGTCAAAAATGCCTTGATAGTTGATATTCATGAAAACCTGACCTATAATTCATGGTCTTGACTCCCAATAGGCCCCCCTACCATCAGTCAACGAATAGGGGGCCTAGTTTATAGGTGGATTGAATAGTTTAATTAAGGCTAGGCCTAGCTAGGGATCCTAAAATTTTTGTCAACTTTTTTTGACAACTGAGAGTTGATAAAATTCTATGGTAGTTAGAATGTTCATCAATTACCAATAAGAACAATGGAATCTTTGTCAATTACCAATGAGAAATATGGAATTTTTGTCAACTGAGTGCTATTGGATGCGCTTTAACTTTAAGTTACATGATATGTATTAAGTAAATTTATTAAACTTTATTGCCAATAATTACTTTGTGGGAATTAAACTTGCCAGTCTATAAATACCTAGGTCTCAGCTCTCAGTTTGAAATATGAGGTGACGAAGTCGTGCAGACACCAGGCAATTCTTGTTGGCTGGGCTCACTTAGCCGAGAGGAGAGAAACTTAGAGATTCTTGCTCAAACCATTATTGTAATTATAGTCACTGACGATGCTTGCAGTTGCAAACTGCGTGCGAGGCTTAAATGCATAATTCACACGCGGGAATTAAGCCAATTCTGTGGAACTTTCGACAACAGGCAGTGGAAGATTTGGAATATTTATCAATTGCAGAAATAAGGGTTGGAACATTCGTCAACCAAGTTGACAAATATTCCATAAACCCTAGCAAGCAATATGTTGCCAACTTACCTAAGTTAGGAACTTAGGGTCCATGACTAGAACAAATCTTGCAGCTGCCCCTTGTAGGACACCCCTTGACCTTGTATCAGGATCAAAAAAATGAAAAAACCTTTTAAAATTATGATCCATTAACAACATCGCCAATTAATCAACTCAATTACATTTAAAATATTAAAACTAGGCCTCAGTCTCCAGGCTTAACTAGGCCAATTTAACTATTAATCATATTCATAGGCTTAGACTCATACTCATAGACATGTCATTCATAGACTCATAGACATAGGCATAGACCTAGCCATAGGGCATACATACATACATAGCCATATAGGTCTAGCTATTTATATAATAGGTCAATAGCCAATAGCAATACACTGGTATATTAATGAATTAGGACTATGGGTATATGGCTACGCCTTCGTTTGTCTATATATATATAGGCACTGCTTATCCCCACGGTACCGTAGGAATAATTTCTGTCTTATTCCAACGGTACCGTGCGAATAATTTTCTGCTTATCCGCACGGCACACTGAGCAGATAGCTGCCCTATCTTCTACATATGCCGTGCGAATAATTTTCTGCTTGTCCGCAATATGAATATGAATCATGCGAATTTACATGATATATATGATATGATATGATCTCTAAATATAAAAATCAAAACTCTGTGTGTGTGTGTGTGTCTGTCTGTGTGTGGACAATTTTGATCGCTATGGACTCCCAAACCACTCAACCAAATGACACCAAATTTTACACCCACCCTAAACTCACTACGGAGAATGTCTTAGGCTACCTTTAAATTTCCTAAATTTGAGTCTTCCTACCTAAAAGTGCAAAAAACTGCTCAAAATGCGCGATTTTTTTACTAAAGCCTCCTTAGCGCCGCTCCACTTCTACCGATCCTCTTCAAATTTGACACAATCAATTTTCAACTATTTTGACACAATCGTGTAAAATTTCGAGTCTCAAAGTTAATCCTGAACGGCGCTGTGCACTTTTAAAGTTTGACTGTTTTTTTCAGCGAGACAGCCACCCCAACCTCCGCCCGCCTGCCTCTTTCCCGATCTGGGCAAAGGGTGTAAATGGGTTTTAAAATGACTAACTTTCGGCTGCCATAGTTTGCTCCACGTGAAGCGATTGACTTCTAACTTAACACAATTCTTCTTTGATTCATTCTCTGTCTAAATGTAAAGTTTCAACTCTCTAACTCAATCAGAACAGAAACTGTAAGCATGTGAAGTTTGTCTGCTTTTTCTGTTGTTTGTGCCACTCACTCACTCATTCCCCCAGAGCCAGACGAAGGGTCAGGCGATAGGGCTCAATGTACATAGCGAGTGTACAGTGTTTTGGAATAACTTTTTAATAGCCTTCTCTGTACCCGCGACTGCGATTAGAAAGGCGTGGAGAGGAGAGACAGTTTAGCGAGAGATTCAAACCACTGTCCTCTGTATAGACAAGTCTGCAGCAGTTTAACTGTGGATGGCAAATCAAGAGTCAAGACAATGGTGGGATGGTTTGTAAAAATAGCGAAAAATAAATGAATAACAACTGATTACAATGCAATTCTACTAAATCAGTTAGTTACAGCATGAAGCTTTCAACATTAAAATTCGCATAAGGTAACTTTAAAATTTAAATGGCTCCTAAGAAATGCGTATTTCCCTTGGTTGTTAGACTGCTGCAGAGTGCAGACTTTGGTGGTGGAGCTGGAGATACACAAATTTCTCTCAAGGGCTGCTAATTGGCCAGAAAGATGACGTGATTAAAGGATAAGAAATGATAACAGCCATGCGAGTACTACGTCCCACAATTCCACTAACTGGCTTTTGAAGCAGGGATTGGCAGATTTTTATCTCAAAGGCCAGATAAAGAATCCAGCCCATGGCTGCGCCTGCGGGCCAGATGAGAGTGAAAAGGAAAAGGAATAGACTATTAGATAGAAAGAGAGTAGGGGCGAGAGGGGGCGAAGAGAAACGATAGAAGATAACGCGAGAGACGAGGGGGTTAAGGAGAGCCTGCAGAGAATATGAGCAGGAGAGGCAGCCACCCCAACCTCCGCCTCTCTCTCCCTTATCTGGCGAGATGTGGAAAAGGTTTTAAAATAGACTAACTTTCGGCTGTCATAAGTTTGCTCCACATGAAGCGATTGAATTCAAACTTGACACAATCCTTCATTGACTCATTCTCTATCTAAATGTTAAGTTTCAACTCTGTATCCTAATTAGGACAGAAACTATAAGCATGTGAAGTTTGTCTGCTTTTTCTGTTGTTTGCCGCTCACCCAACTCATTCCCCCAGACGAAGGATCAGGCGATAGGGCTCAATGTACATAGCGAATGTACAGTGTTTTGGAATAACTTTTTAATAGCCTTCTCTGCACCCCCGCGAGTGGAGAGGCGTGGAGAGGAGAGAGTTTAGTGAGAGATTCAATTTCAAACCACTGTCCTCTGAATAGACAAGTCTGCAGCAGTTAAACAAGGATGGCAAATCAAGGCGATGTGGGATGGTTTGTAAAAATAGCGAAAAATTAATGAATAACTGATTACAATGCAATCCTACTAAATTAGTTACACCATCAAAATTTTAACATTAAGATTCGCATAAGATAACTTTAAAATTTAAATGGCCTCCTAAGAAATGCGTATTTCCTTGGTTGTTAGACTGCTGCAGACTGTGGTGGTGGAGCTGGAGAATGGAGATACACAAATTCCTCTCAGGGCTGCTAATTGGCCAGAAAGATGACGTGATTAAAGCATGAGAAATTATAACAACCATGATAGTACTACGTCCCACGAGGGCCGGATTGCTATTGCGAAGTTTCAAAGGACCCGAGGGCCGGATTGCTATTGCGAAGTTTCAAAGGACCCGAGGGCCGGATTGCTATTGCGAAGTTTCAAAGGTCCCCATGATAGTACTTTCGAAGCAGGGATTGGCAGATTTTTATCTCAAAGGCCAGATAAAGAATCCAGCTCATGGCTGCGGGCCAGATGAGAGTGAAAAGGAAAAGTGGTGAGGAGAGAGCAGAGAAGAAGGGAGGAAGAAGCGAGAGGAGGGGAGAAAGGAAGGAGAGGAAAGAGTAAAGGTGAGAAGAGGGGAGAGATGAGACAGAGGATCGATGAGAGAGGAGAGTAGAGAAGATTGAGAAGAGAGTAGAGATGAGAGAGCAGAAAGAAGATGACAGAGGGTCAAGAGGAGAGGAGAGAGTAGAAAGGATAGAGAAGAGAGGAGATAAAAGGGGGAGAGAGAAGTGAGAAGAGAAGAGATAGAGATAAGAGAGTGGTGAAAGAAGAGGGGAGAAAGGAGAGATGAGAGAGTAAAGGGAGGAGGAGAGAGGAAAGAGATGAGATTGTAGAGATGAGACAGGTGAAAAAGGTGAGAGGAGAGTGAGAGAGACGAGAAAAGATAATAGACGAGAGAGAGTATAGAAGAGGGAAGAGAAAAGAAGAAAGGAGTAAGGAAAGAGAGGAGTCAGAAGAGGTGAAAGAGAAGAGTACAGAGGAGATAAGTGAGAGAACGTATAAGAGAGTAAAGATGACAGATAAGAGAGCAGATGAACAGACGAGAGATGGGAGAGTAGAGAGAACAGAGGAGAGATAAGAGAGAAGATATTACAGAGACTAGAGGAGAGAGGAGAGACAGGGAGAGAGAAGAAGAAATAGGAGAATGAAGAGGGGAGAGAGTAGAGAGAAGAGAGATGGGAGAGGAGAGAGAGAGAGAGAGAGAGAGAGAGAGAAAGAGAGAGAGAGAGAGAGAGAGAAAGAGAGAGAGAGAAAGAGAGAGAGAGAGAGAGAAAGAGAGAGAGAGAGAGAGAGAAAGAGAGAGAGAGAGAAAGCGCAGAGCAGAGAGAAACGAGAAGAGATAAGAGAGAAAAGATAAAAGAAGAGAAAGGAGAGATGAAAGAGCGGACGAGAGAGAAGAGAGGTGAGGGAAGAGACGAGCGACGAGGGAGAGAGGAGAGAGAGAGGAAAGAGTAGAGAGGAGAGATGAGAGAGTAGAGGAGAGAGTTAAGAGAAGAGAGAAAAGAATAGAGAGGACAAGGAAGAGACGAGAGAAGAGGGGGAGAGAGGAGAGAGGAGAGGAGAGAGAAAAGAAGAGGGAAGAGATGAGACAAGAGAGATGAAAGAGAAGAGAGATGAGGGAAGATACGAGAGAAGAGAGGAGAGAGGAGAGACGAGAGACGAGGGATGAGAGAGAAGAAAGGAAACAGAGAGACGATAGAAATTTTAAAGGATCCAAGGGACATAGGGAGAGTCAGGGAGAGGCCAGAGTTTGCCAATACATGTTTTAGAGTCAGACAGACATTGCCTGGCATTCTGTGGAGTACCCCAGCAAACAATATCAATGTTTGCCTCAAACCCTAATTTTACACAAATGTGCTCCATTTTATGTCTACCTCTATCTTACTAACATTAATTTGTTTGCGTATGGCCTTAGATTTCAGAATACATGCAAAAGTAGTTCCGGGGATTGGAATTCCCCGGGTTCAAAATCCGCGGGTTTCAACAGCTTGTCATATATAAATCACGGCGAGATCAGATTAGACTTTGCTAAAAATTTAAATAATAAACAACTCTTAGAGTTAATTTAATTTAAATCATTTGTTACTACACAAAAAAATAGAAAAAATCTTTATTTCTTTAGAACAAATGTTCAAGCCAAGTTATGTTGTTATACTGCACTCAAATCGTATGTACTAAACTTCCCACAACACGGCATATGTAGAAGATAGGGCAGCTATCTCGTCAGTGTGCCGTGCGGATAAGCAGAAAATTATTCGCACGGCATATGTAGAAGATAGGGCAGCTATCTCCTCAGTGTGCCGTGCGGATAAGCAGAAAATTATTCGCACGGCATATGTAGAAGATAGGGCAGCTATCTCCTCAGTGTGCCGTGCGGATAAGCAGAAAATTATTCGCACGGTACCGTTGGAATAAGACAGAAATTATTCCTACGGTACCGTGGGGATAAGCACTGCCATATATATATCTATGGCAAGATTTAGAATCAGAAACTTTCACTAATGTCTTATTACAACTCAAAAACTCATGGAAAGTCATGGCGCTTGTTAATCGGGGCAGATAAATTAATTTTTGAACATTAAGTTTAGGAGATAGTAATTTCAAGATATAAAAATAACATCAATAATGCCTTCCGACTGGCACAATCACAAAGAAGGTCGGGCGCCGTTTTGACAGCTTTTGCAAGCACACCACACCGGTTTTTATTAAAGCCAAGGATTATTAAAACAAAGCAGGCTTACTTTGCTTTAAATATTTTGCTGTGAATAAAACTTAATGGGAAAATTTTACTTTTTCAAAAATAAAAAATAATTTCAAACAGTTTATTTAAAATGATATAAAAACTTTTTAAAAAGTCTTCTGTATCACCCGTCGCTCGTTCACGTTCATCACACTTCACCCCCACTGAGACGCAAAGCCTGGCACTACACGTCTAGTCTACACGTCTTTATGCAGTTTTTCGGTAAGCGCTCACATTTTAGCTTTATTATAGTTTATACTTTCTAGGATGTTTTTATTTCTAAAGATGTTGGGGTAGTAATTATAAAGTTCTGGTCTGCAAAATCTTTAGTAGTATTAGTAGGCCTATATATAAAAGCCTAATTTTTCATCTACTAAAATTCGGATGCGGAATGTTTGCTAAAAAGCGGGGCTTTCTTTAGTTTTACAATCACGTAGCAGTATCCATCTAGGATAAAATTAAAATTAACTTAAAATTACTCTTAAAATCAAACTTCAAAACATACATGTATGCGCTGCGCAACCCCCCTGATTTACACTGGCCATGCGCCATAGTCAGGAAGGTGGCAGAGTGTGCGCCGGAACAAATTTTGGCCTCTCCCAAAATTGTGCGCCGTGCGCCGACACAAAAACCCTCGTGTGCGCCGTTGTGCGCCCGCCACTACCTGCCTTGCGACAATAAAAGACCTTTTTTTACAACATAGCAACAATTTTTGTGCGCCAATATACGGGACGGTTACGGGCTATCTATATTATATTATGAGAAATTGAGATCTGAAAATAGAAATAGAAATTCGAAAATAGAAATTTAAAAAATTTTTAATTTAATTTCTAATTTTTAAAACAAAACAAACATAAAAAGTAAGCAAATGGCAAAAACAAAGGTAAAAAGGAAAAGGAAAATATTTTATTTTATTTTTTTTTTGGTAGAATGCAGTGTTACATTAGATAGAACAGTGAATAGTGTACTGTAACAAGTAACGACTTACATCGTTACATGGGATCGCCACAAGGGTAACGCTGCATGTGGCGCGGCGCCCGCCGCGCCACGCCGCCATGCGCCGGTGTCCTCTGGTGTGCGCCGTTGTGCGCCGCTGTGCGCCAGTGTGCCGCTGTGCGCTGTTGTGGCGCGCCGCTGTGCGCCGTTGTGTGCCGTTGTGTCCCTAAAAAGGGCTTGTGTGCGCCGGAATTTTCCGACCAAACTGCCACCTTCCTGACTATGGGCCATGCGACTTACTTTTTGACCAAAAATGCGACTTACCTGTGAAAGAAACCCTGGAGCAACATTAACGCAATTTTGGGTAAACGGCAAGAGTAACTATGACTCTCTTTTAAGGGCTAAATGTTTCGTCATCTAATTAGTACTACGTCTGTATTCTTTGCGGTGGGCATTTTTGTGACTTACCCCTGGTCCACCACAATTTACGGTGGCCAGATCGGCCAGGTTGGCCAGCAGTTGCGCATGTATGTTCAATTCCGTCCGACCTCTACTTTTTACACGTGATATATAATTATTTCTTAGGCCTATTCCAAATTTCCTGGGTGTATCAAAAATGAGAGAATTTCAATATTTTTGTTTTAAATCCCAGAAACTTCTTTAAGACAGTTTTTATCTATGCAGAGTTGCATATACAAGTCATTTGTAGCACTAGTCAGCAGCTCAGTCTATAATTTTGGCCCTATTGTCTAAGACCTCTTGCAGCCAATATTGAAAAGCCCAATATGTCCTCACAACAAATTGAACGAAGTCCTTAAACATGTTAAGTTTTTTTTATTAAAATAAAATAATAAATTAAATTAAATTTTTAATAATACTAAATCTTGAAGTGTGGCCGCAGTTAAATATATAGCTATAGTATATCTTTAATATTCAAACTTACAGATTATTACCAATTTTATAGTCCTTACTATAAGAAGTTTGCCATGTTTTTGTTAATATATAATATATCTTTAAGGACAAAGTGAAACAATAGGATAAGTATTATGTTTTTTTTTGTTTATGTATTTAACCTAAATATTAAGAACTAAGAAGTTTATTGGGCTATATTTAGTTTAGTTGTTGCCTTGTTAAGTAGGGAACATACATGCGCAACCCCCTGATTTACACTGGCCATGCAACTTACTTTTTGACCAAAAATGCGACTTACCTGTGGAAGAAACCCTAGAGCAACATTAACATAATTTTGGGTAAACGGCAAGAGTAACTATGACTGTCTTATAAGGGCTAAATGCCTCGTCATCTAATTAGTACTACGTCTGTATTCTTTGGGGTGGGCATTTTTGCGACTTACCCCTGGTCCACCACAATTTACGGTGGCCAGATCGGCCAGGTCGGCCAGCAGTTGCGCATGTATGCTTCAAAATAGGACCACTTCCAAGTGCAATAGGCCTATTGTAGCATCAACTTCTGTGTTTAGTTAGGAATTTAGCTTATATTCACATATTCATGTATATTCACAGCATCCTCGCTGGCAGTTATAGAATTATAATGTGGAGCACCAAAATGGTTGCTCCAGATTATCTAGAGGACTGTTTAGGCCATAGTCAGCCACATTCAGGAAGGTGTACATTATGGCGGAAAATTCTGGCACACATCAACAAAAAATGTGCGCAAAATGGCGCATGCGGCGCACAACAAAGGCTTAGCAAAAGTTTTTAGCGCACATTGGCGCACAGCAAAACCTGATCAGAAAAATTTAGCTCACAATGAGTCACCTAAATGTATAATCTGCATATGCAGTGCGTAAAATATGCTTTAAGATTTTGTTTTTGCCAAGCATATCAATAAAAAATTGTTTCTTGGTAAGTGAAACGAATAATAAAATTCAAAATGGGATTTTACCGTAAAGATAAAGCTATTTCTTTTGACAATTTTCTATGTGAGCTAAAATAAAGCAAAAGTTTTGAGTTGAAAAAAGCCTATATAAGGTACAAAAATTTAACCGTGTTTTTTGTTTTGTTTTAATTGGACTTTTACCGAGTTTTTAGTGCTACGGCATATTAGTACTCTAGCTATGTATTTGTCAATAAACAAATATAGAACTCAGCGCACAAATACCCATTTTAGCTTCGCGCACAGCGCACACTCCAAAAATACGCTGAAATATATTCCCACGCACACGTGACACCTTCCTGAGTGTACTATTAGTCAGGACCAGTGTGTGGATCATATACCCGTGTATGCTGGACAAAATTTGGGCATCAATGACTTTGTACACCAGTGTACGCCAAAAACAAAAAGTTGCACTAAAATATATGCCAAAAATTCCTAAAAAACGTCCTTTCATTTTCAGTTTTTGGTTTCATATGAAAGGCTAAGTGCTAGGCCTATTAAAATACGGAGTACTTATATAGGCATGGTGGCCATGTCTATAGTGTTCCGCCGTAA
Organism: Macrostomum lignano; assembly: GCA_002269645.1. Classification (NCBI taxonomy): domain Eukaryota; kingdom Metazoa; phylum Platyhelminthes; family Macrostomidae; genus Macrostomum; species Macrostomum lignano. The sequence goes on along the minus strand of NIVC01002276.1, from coordinate 5,821 downwards.
GGAGGGTCCATGTACCGTAGCCGTAGCCGTAAGCAAAACTATGGCTTATTCCAATTCTCCGTATCCGTAGCCATAGGGAACCAAAATTACTATATTCCTGTAGTTCCCATAGCCGTAGCCGTAGTTTTAACAAAAAGACTAAAAAGTAAAATATTTTGAATCAAGATGATAACCTAGTGCTTAAACAACTGCAAATTAAATTAGAAAATAAAAGAAACACTCAATTGCCTTTGTAAGATTATATTTCGTCTTTTTTCAGAGCAACAATACTTAATCGTTACTGAAAGTACTAACGCTAATTTTTTTCACATTAATAAAAATTAGAGTTTGCTAGTGTTTTATTGTACCTTTTTAGGTATATTTTATAAGTTTCTAGGTTGATAATACAGTTTACTAAACATATATTTGTTTTACTCTACCTGTTTCTAGGAATTTTTCAATTTTTAACATTAATAATTATGGCTATGGGAATCTACGGAATGTGACAGCAAATGCCATATTTCCGTAGTCGTAGCCGTAAGAGCAGCTAGCTACCGTAGGCATATCCATAGCTGCCGTAGGCACCTATTTTACCGTATTTGCCGTAGGATCCCGTAGCCGTAGCTACGGCTACGGCGGAACACTACATGTCTATAATATTTGAGCTTATAGGCACGGCAATAATCATTGATATAAAATGCATGTTCTGTAGGGCTTTTTCACAAGCAATTAGTAGCTTAGTGCCAGGATGGAATTCTTGTATTTCTTAAGTCAAACAGAGTTATGCAATTTTTTTATGGCACGCAAAATATTTTTTATTGGTCACATTTTTTATTTTGGTACTTAGCATGTCGCAAAATGGTAAAAACAAGTTTTTTAATGGCTTAGCTACTGCCTAAACCTATAAAAGCTTCATCAATGGTCAATGAATAATAAATAAAAATTGTAGCTAGAGTAAAAATTGAAATATGACTGTTACATCAAATAAGGCAGCCGGGTTTTCTCGTTCTTTTGCTGTTGAACAATACTAGGAGCTCCCATTTGGAAATAGCCCCCAATGGTGCGCTGGTCGGAGGCAATGGGAACTGCAGCTTGCTGAAGGTACTTGGCAGCAATACCAGAAACTGCTTGTTCTCCTTGATCATTCAATGGAGGCAGTGACCAGTCAACTTTCGTTCAAAGAACGAGGCTGCGATTTTCTTGGCAACCAAACTTGCATTGGCTTCGCATAATGCCATAAAATGAATCTGCAATGGCCTCACTGCCCCAGTGCTCAGAGCAACGTCGATGATAGTACAGCACACTCATCTGGCAGTGTTGTACACTTCTGGTACTGTATAGATAAGGCGGACCAGTTTTTGCTCATCAAGTAGGCAGTTCAAAAACTCCCCTTTATCAGTTTCAACACGAAAATATAGTTGAATTGTGGTGGACAAATTTATCTCCAGCAAAAGAGACAGGAGGAGCTGGCCCTTGACCAGTGAGACATTTGTCTTGTTGGAGTTGGTTCCAGCAGTAGCAGATGTATTTGCTGCTCTAAAACATGAAATTCTATAGGACGCCAGCTTGCCCCAGAAGAGCTCCTCAAAGAGGCCCTGAAAATAGAAATAATGATAAAAAAGTGTGCATTTGCATGTATATGTAAGAAAAATGGTTAGGTTTGGGTTTGTCTGCGCTGGCTATATTTTCCTTTGCTATCGCATTCTCTCTACCCTGTGCATTTGTGCTTTTCTCTCCAGCCAATCAGGCCAGGCCTGCTAGCAATGTAACTTACCTAATATGTACTTTGTGTACGCTTGTATAAATATATCAACTATTCTGAGCTTTGGGCTCTAAGTGTTTCGATTCTAACATGAAGCTAACTAGTGCTGCCTTGTCTTAACAAAAATATTTCAAACAAATTACCTTAAACTTAGCATGAATGACGCCATGCATTCCAGGAACTAAATTGTCTAGTTCTGAGTCTTTGCCAGCTGCCTCCCAGATATGTGGGAGTGAAGCAACAAACTCAAAAAAGTGGCAAAATTTGCTTTCACCCGGCAAGTACTGCCAAATTCAATAGGTGAGAAGCATCCCAAATCATAGGCTGGAACAAGGTGCTATCCGCAATTTCAAGGCAACCTGACAATGCAATAATTCTTTTAGAAAAATTTGGATGTTGATACTGGCTATCTGCACTAGTTCCACAATATTGTGCCAGCACTTCCTTTGGCAGTTTGAGCTCCTCGGTGAATGTTTCAAACATAAGCTCAGCAAGCTGATCTAAGGAGCCGCCTGTAACAGTCACATTGTAAGCTGATTCAGGCTGTGAATAATCTGAGTTTAACACTTGGTCCAACTCGCTGTCATCATCACTTTCGTCAGGATATCCTTCACTGCCACTGGCACTATCCAACTGGAGGGCATCGTCAGTTGTAGTCATAGTGCTGTCATCAACATCAAGGCAATAAATGTCTGGTGCACCGATTGGCAGTGCAACTCTCTCTCCATTAATCATTACTGCAATGAGCACAGCCTGATTAGTACAACGAGTCTAGGTATAAAAAATGGGGCAGCAGATTTGTGCACGGCAATGGGGTTAAAAGAAGTTTTCTGTTTTCCTCATTGATCCACTCATTAGTGGCTTCCAGCAGAATATTAAATTGTTAAATTATTAAATTACTATGTCACATCCTTGAAGCCGCATGATAGTGATTTCATCTTCGTAATGTATAGCACCAGACTTAGCTCATACGATTTTTATCATAGAGCAAACAAATCGCTTAGCGATTTCCATACAGCGACTGTTCAGCTCTGTTCAGAGCTTTATTTGATGCTTTGGTGTGCTCTTCACCATTCGCACTCACAGAGGAGCCTAGTAGATAAGACCAAATTTTTGCTTTTTCTGAGCACCAAAAACTTGTATCTGCCAATGAAAAACCAGCTAATAGAAGCTCAGTTTTTTTTGTTGTACCACCAACCAGTACCAAAGGTGTTGTGCCTTTTGTGCCTTATTTAGTTTTTACTTTTTATTCTTTTTTCTTCATGATCTTAGCTAGTAGGATTATCTTTTGCAAAATCCAATATCTCAAGTGCACTTTTGCATATATTAAGAATTAGCAAATTTGTCTGAAATTCTGCGACGCATTTTTTCTGGATTTTTTGACACAAAATTGCATTTTTTCGCGCAAGAATTTCATCCAGGGCTTAGTGGATATGTCGATTTACTTGTGATTGTGTGCAGCAAGGGTTCGAATCCCAAGTGGTCAGATATTTTTTTTGAAATTTTTAAGCAAACAGAAATTTGTCTTCCTTGAGTTTTTTTCAGGTTTTTAATTAAAATAAAATAAAAGATTAAAATTATTTTTTTAATTAAAATAAACTTAATCTTAAAGTGTGGCCAATATGTATTGAAAAATATTTCTTTTTCATATATAATTGCAGCCGAACTTCAAGATTTCGACGTGTGCGACTTTTTACTGTATGGTTTTTCCCGCCATAAAAACCGCATTGTAACGTACAATACATAACAACGCGGTTTTCAGTGCGAGATTTGATGCGGGATTTCCCAACTTTAATTTAATTACATTTATTAAGCCCAATCGATGTGGGATTCAATGCGGGATTTCCCGACCTTAATTTTATTACATTTATTAAGCCCAATTGATGCGGTAATTGATGCGGGATTTCCCAACTTTAATTTAATTTGATTTATTAAGCCCAATAGGTGGTTGAAAATATCAACAAGCTGTTCAATCAGCTTGGCAACAACGTGGTGACCTTGGTGAATCTGCATCTTCAGCGAGGCAATGGCAACATGGACCTGACAATTGTGGGTCTGTCCAGCTTGTTTGCCTAGCCTGCTGCTGCATGTTGATTGAACCCGGATGTTGAAGGAATTGCAGACTCTTTAATTAAACATTCATACATATTTGCATGTTGCAATTTTACCCCATACTCTTTATTCACATGCAAAATTTGCTTTTCATTTTTTAATGGCATGAGTTGTTAGTATAAAAAGAATGATACACCAGATAAATTGCTTTTTTATTTTAATTATGAAGTTAGTGTAAAAATCCAATGCCGTTCTGTTACTAGTATAGTAATATGTGTATTTTGTGTGTAAATTTTTAATATAATGAGTAGCTTGTCAAAGAGCTGTCCGTGTGTGGTACATTTCCAAGTACCAGGTCGGCAGCAGTAAAGATAAGTAAACAATAAGAAATGCAATACGCAATGGGAAAAGCTACAAAATGTTTTAGTAAACACACAAATTCTTGTTTCATTTTACAGTTTAAACACGTGCAATATGAGATCAGAAAGATTAAATGCAACTTCGTTTTGGGAAACTTCAGCAGCAGAGGAATTACAAAGAAAGCATGGTTGACAATAAAAACTTAAGGAAGGAATGACAAGAACAATGTCTCGTATTTTGGAAAAGGCAATTCAGGAGTTAGCTGAGGCTGATACATGATGCAGTTCAGGGCATTCTTAGGTTTAGGGAAGTTTCTCAGGGGCCATGCTACTTCAGGACAATTTAAACAAGGAAAGGATGTTTCAGTTCGATTTCTTCAGGGGCCCTGGCATTTCAGGGCGATTTAGAGTGGTCCAGGTGACATTTTCAGAGAATTTTTTGGGGCCATACTTGGTTTAGTTCAGGTCATTTGAGGTCTAGTCAGGGCACACATATATACCCGTTGTCATCCGATCAAAATCAGCAAAATTAAGTCAAACAATGTTCTCCGTCGTGTTCTGAAATGCAAAAGCAAAGGTTAGAAAATTAAGACATTTGATTTGCAAAGGAAGTAAAAAGCAGTTCAAATTTTTAAAGCATGAAAATTGACTGATTTAAATCTGATTTGATGTTGAAATTTGATTTGAATAAAAATAGTTTACTTCTTTGTGGGTGATTGCCTACTCCTTGTTTACTGCACAGTGCATTGTTTTGTCCTTATAGAGGCACTGTGATGTATTTGATAAGTATAAATTTTAAAAGACACTGTCTTGCAAAGAAAAATCAACAGAAATAAAGGTATTCCACATGTATGCTGCATCAGATCAAGTTCTATCAAGTGTGCATTTTTAGTGGCAAAATCCTAAGGGAACTTTATTTAGTGAAGAAACCAAATGCTCTTTAGTATACTTTTATGGATTTTTTGTCTTCAACACGTAATGTGGTAGATATGATGTCAAATTTTAACATTTTAAATTATAAAAAGTATTATATTTATTATTTGTATTTGCACTATAAAGTTTGTTCATCAATTTTATCTGATTAATACATATAATCCTTTCCAGACTTGCGACTTGCACAAAGTCGATAAAATGGCTTCTGACGCAACATATTCACTTAATTAATGTAGATTCAAGCATGCCGCAAACCCATTGAATTTTTTATTTGTGACAAGAGGAAACTTAGAGCCTTCGGAAATTGGGTAAAATAGTTTTGGTGAAGTTCAAGATTGTAATAACCTTTTGCCATGATTCTGAGTGCTGGTCCATCTTTTGAGATAATTTATGTACATAGTTAAAAGAAAGAAATAGCACTACTTACGACGCGACGCCATCAAGCAGTAGATAGCACAACCACATTGGCGCGCTCTAAGTTGTTGGCAAGTGGGTCAAGGCATTCTACATGTGCCCAAAGTTGACACAAGTCGGAGAAGATCTGTCATACAATTAGCAACACCATTTTATTAGAAATGAGTTTCAAGGATTTAGCAGCTCATTAGTTCGTTTTGAAGGCTCTAAGTGCCCCATTTTTAAATTCCAAAATGCAGAATGCATTTAAAAGCTTGAAAATTCACAAGCACCATTTTTTCAATTTTAGACTTAAATTAAAAATGTTAATGGTAAAAAGAAA
>NIVC01002275.1:12500-66252 GCA_002269645.1 Macrostomum lignano | reverse complement strand
ACACGGTGGCTGTGTCTATAAGTATGGACTCTAGTCACTATTTCATAGATAGACATGGTCGTCATGTCTCTAAGTGTGGCATTTAAAATATTATGATTATTTTCAATTTAAACAAACCTAAATTATGCCTACAAAAATATGATGCAAAATTAATACTCTTAGCAAAAATTTACACTAATTTTATTTATCATTAATTTAAAAGAAGCAAAAAGTTTATCACTGATAATACAAATTTTCCTTTACTTTATGTAAAAACGTTAAGTTACATTACAATTTTCAGGCACAGCATAAATTTATTCACTAAAATTTGTATGCCAAAAAAGTATGCATGGCTATGTTACTTGTGTATGCCAACAAAGTGTGCCAGGCATTGTGTACGCTGATTGTGTACGCTAAGGACTTAGGGTAGCCATTTTGTACACCGGAAAAGTTCTGGCATACATGCATACCATCCGCAACCTAGAGTCAGGATCATGTCATAGTATATGCCAGAATAAAAAGTCCCCTAAAAATCTACATGCCACTTCATACTGAAATGTACACCAAGGTCCTAGGAACTTACGTCAGGTTTTCTAGGCTTTGCAACAATAAATGACCTTTTTATGTGTTACACATTTTTGCCTACTTTATAAGCACCTCTACTTTACCCGCTTCACTCACCAAATACAACGCACTAGTTAACATCATATTTTTTGTTTAAGCTTTTTAAGAAAATTACATGATTAGTTTGTGTGGAATTTTAACTTTTTATAAATCAAGAATAGTTATGAACTTTCATCTTATGAGTTTTACGGTTTTTATGATTTATGCCACAGTGTCACACCAAAAGGTACACCAAATATATTTTGCCTCATTTTTTATGCCAATTGTACACCAAAAAGTAAAATTTTCAATTGTATGCTAGAAATTTCCGGTGTAATGTACATCATCCTGGCTATGGTGTTTAGCCAGATTCTAGGCCTATTTTGTCAACTTGAGTTCCTGTGCAGTTCCTTTGCTGCAAATGTGCTTAGCTTAGGCATATTTAATTGCTATCAAGTGGTTTCACCACACCAGGTACAAGCCTGCCATAGTTTATGTTTTGCAAAGTCAATTTTGACATTCCACAACCATAAATTTATTATGGCAAGCTTTGCCAGTTTGGCTGACATCAATACATAGCCTGGCATCCATAGTCAGAAAGATGGTGCTTTACTTGGAAAGTTCCGGCATACACAGGGAAATTTTGAGCCAATTTTGGCATACACGGCGTACCACAGTTTAGAGAAAGTACCCCATGGCATGCAATGGCATGCTACGACACACAATTATGCCTGCCTACCCACAATATTGTGAATCCTGATGCATAAAATTTATTTTAAAAAAAACTGTTTTTAAACTAAAAAGGAAAGAAAATGTTTTTTTCTGGTGCTAATTTGCTTTTGTTAAAGTCATAAAAATTTCAATCAACACAAATGAAAAATTTGTTAAAGTTTGACTTTTACATTATTTTAAACTTCCATTATTATTAAATGGATTATTATCAAAATTTCTGTTCATATGCACTGATATACCCCCAGTCTGTCAGCATACCAGCGGGTTGCGTATGTGGCATACCACTTTTTTATAGACTTTATTCTGGTGTACCCATGCCATGATCCTGACTATGGCCTGGCATCTTGACTAGACAATGTTAAGTAGTCCAACTTGGCATTGCTAAACACTGCTAAAATAAGTAACTGCAGCATTGCCTGCTTAGCTATTGTTGCATTGTACCAGGCATTAGCATCCAGGCATTTAAATTTTTTTATTACACTATACAGAACTAGTTCATTTTAACTGTTTTTGTTTTATTTTTAACTTCTTAAAAAAGTTAAACTTGGTTTTTTAAATTTAGTTTTCTATTTTTTCATGAAAGGCCAGCTAATTCTTTCTGATCAAAATTTAGCTTAGGCTTACTGCAACTAGACTATGCCAAATGTAAACTTAATCATTTTTGTATGCTAATTGTATAGATTGATTGGGACTTGGAACTTTTGGTCCTACCTGCTGTCTTGGCAATCTTTATATGCCAAGCTGTACGCCAAGAGGGCATGCCAGGCCCCTCTGTATACCAAGTTGTATACCAGTAGTATATTGTAGGTCTCTCTGTATACCAGAATTTTCTAGCATACATATATATTATCTAGAGTCTAGGTAAAAGGCACTAGGTCTGAGATACCATTAGAGAAGTACTGGTAGCAAATTTGCCTCCAATTCAGGCTCCTCAGTCTTGTCTAGACTTTGCAGACTGCAGGCCAATAAACCTTGCCTAGATGTTGAAGGGCCTGCATTATCCTGTATAGTTAGGCATTGTGATGTGCGTATAAGAAGTGCATTGGTAGCACTGTCAGTCTGCTATAGTTTCAACACCTTCAACTGCTCAACTTTGCACTGCTGGAGCATACATGCATAAACTTAGAAACTACTTGGCCATTTCTATTGGCAACACACACATGTAAGTTGCTATAGGCTGAGAGCAGTCACATGACAACTATTCTGTCCAATAGCAACTTATGTGTATGTGTTGCCAATAGAAATGGCCAGGTAAATCCCTAGGTTGTGCCCAAGCTTGTGCTAGAGCAGTCTAGTTTCCATCCTACTCAGCATGATGTTTTTGTATATTTAACTATAAAGTAACACTGCATGGTTTCTGCTTTGCATAGCATCATATTAGACCCAGCTGCAGGGTCCTGATTTTTGTTGCCCAATATTGTATACAAATATACACTAGAGCCTCTTGATCAGAGAAATGGCACATAACCTTAACTGATGTGATTCAAGTCAAATAAATAAACTTAAATCAAATCAAATCAAATCCTATTGGCCTATGGTACACTTTAGTGGCATGCGCCAATACCAGCCAACTTTTATCACCTCTCATGGTGTCTTAGGTGTGTCAGGCATGGCAATTTTGAAGAAGTTGGGGGTCATATATGGGTTTTGGCTGGTTTGAACAATGTAACCAATTTGCCTGCAGCTTATGTTGCATTTTTAGAGACAGACCAGCATACCAGCCCTCACATTGGATGCAGCAGTGAGTGTCTAGCTGCAGTCTATTAGCCTGTTTATGCACAGTGTGGACACCAAAGGCAGGGGTGAGTTTGGGCAGGTAGTTGTAGTCTAGAATAAAACAACAGTATTTAGATTCTAAGACCATTATAGAATGTCTAAGAAACACCTGAGATAGATGCTCAGTTGATGCAACCTCCAGAACAAACCATTATTGTAGACTATCTGGCCCTATAGTTTCCAAGCCATCAAAGACCTACAAGTCATGTAATGTGCCCACTGCAGGCTGTGCAATCTAGTGCAGACTATCTGGCCCCATAGTCTCTGAGCTATTAAAGACCTGCAAGTCATATGCAGGCTCCTGCTGCTTAGTTAGGATGACTTGCTGCATGAAGAGCCAAGAGGTTTGCATGACCTATGTTGGCAGAAGCACATCATATGCAATGACTACACAATATATTCACAGGTTTGTGCTAGTGTGGAATACTGGCGACTTGGAGCTACCGTTGTAGAGCCATTTGAGTTCTGCCCTTAGTTGTCAGTTTTCATCAACTGTTATTATAGATTAGGCAATTGATAACATGAGACCAATAGTCCATGAATGCACTGAAATGTCTGGAATGATATTGTTTATGAGAATGCAAGTCCCATAGTTTTGTACAATATCAAGATACTGATTTTACATTTAAAGAAGTAACTTTCAAGTAACTTTAAAAAGTAACTCCTATTTATATTGTCTAGCTAGGTCTAGATAGCTGGCTGACAATAGCTGACAATTAAACAAACAAAAGTAACAAACTTTAATAGCTATCTTTGTCTAGCTTGTATACATTTATAATACAGTATATAATTATACTCATTGAATTTATACATACATTGCTTGAAAACAGCCAGTAGTGCATATGTATAATATATGACTTAGTCAATAATGTTGCAACAATCAAAGTTCTTGTGATAATAATAATAGTGCTAGGTCTAAAATTCATGATTTGAGCAAAATGAAAATGCTACAAGAATATGAGAATACTTTTGCTTTGGACACTTTCTTTCAAAAGAAGAAATTTATATTTTACTATGATGGCAAATATACACTTGTAGTACTTTAGATTGGGTTTGATCTCAATATTTGGTCTATGTGGCTATCTTATTTAAATAGTTTGTGATTCTTCTATCTTTAATTGCATAAAGCAAGATCTACCAAGAATAGCAATCACTGCTGTTAGTTCAGAAAATGTAGAGAATCATCTTCCAATAAAAAAGAAGTTTAATTGTTGAGACATAGGTGCCAAAGCTTTGGTCAACATACTATGGTTTTTTGTATATTACTTGTTTTGGCTTAAATTGCTTGATTGTCTACAAGAAGTAATATATAGGGATAAGATAGTTTGATAAAAAGGTTTCTATATGATAATTCTAAATATTCTACTATGTCATTGATATAGATTTCAAAGAGTACTATATAGTATTGATATAGGACCAAGATGGAATTTAATCCTAGACCTATAGTCAGAAAGATAGCCTTTTCATAGAAAAGTTTAGCACAAATGAATGTTGAATATGTACTGTATTGGCATATTCTAGCATAACAACAGGCTAGGAGGGGAGGGGGAATCCAACATAGTATAGCACAAGACAATAAAATCAGTGCAATTTGGCATAAGACAAAAACTTTCAGCAAGTTAATAGTTTTGCAGATAGAAAACTAGCACTTTTTTGCCAGTATATTGATAGCTTTTTAATTAAAATATGTTTGCATTGTATTTCCTATAAAACAAAATCAAATACAAGTTTAACTAGTTTTTTTTAATTAGAAACTAGTAATTTTTATGTTCCTATGTTTTTATTTACCAAAAATGTTTTAGCACATGGTGCAAGCAAATTTATTTGATAAGACTAGTTCCAGTGCATAGCATAATTAACTTTTTGATAGGATTTGTTCTGGTACAGGTGTGCCATGATGCTGACTATGGTCCTATACTTTTCTGTGTGGGCTAACAAAAGTTTTATACTTGAACTCATATTTTTGTCAAACTTGTACTCATATAACTCTAAAATGTTTATAGGCCTATGTTATATGATTCCATTTGAAAATATTGCATATTGCACTTTTTAAGGGCTCAGGGGCCAATAATATAAAGAAATAAAAAACCTTAGTTGCATTATATTATGTCTGTCTTTTTGTTTGTTTCTAGACTTTTAAATAAGATGAAAAAAGTAAGAATGAGAAAGAGAAAAAGTGGAGTAAAAGGCATTGAAGGCCTTGGAGGCTGGATCTGGCCCTGGGACTAGATGTTGCTGACCCCTGCTTTAAGAAAAGAATTATAATATTTCTTTTAAGTATTTTGTAAAGCTTTTTATAAAAAACATGCTTATAAAATTATAGTGCCAAAACTTTTAGGTAAAAAATAATGCAGAAAAATTGTACACAACTTTCTATTGCACAATTGCTATATAAACATTCCAATCTCTCTAACTATAAAAATCAAAACTCTGTGTGTGTGTCTGTGTGTGTGTCTGTCTGTGTGTGGACAATTTTGATCGCTATGGACTCCCAAACCGCTCAACCAAATGACACCAAACTTTACACCCACCCTAAACTTACTACGGAGAGTGTCTTAGGCTACCTTAAAATTTCCTAGACTCAAGTCTTCCTACCTAAAAGTACAAAAAACTGCTCAAAATGCGCAATTTTTTTCACTAAATCCTCCATAGCGCCGCTCCACTTCTACCGATTCTTTTCAAATTTGACACAGACAATCTTAAACTATTTTGGCACAATCATGTAAAATTTCGAGTCTTAAAGTTGATCCTGAGCGGTGCTGTGCACTTTTAAAGTTAGGCTGTTTTTTTCAGCGAGCAACCACCCCAACCTCCGCCCGCCTGCCTCTCTTTCCCGATCTGCGCCCAGATGTGTAAAAGGGGTTTCAAATCAAAATTAACTAACTTTCAGCTGCCATAAGTTTGCTCCACGTAAAGCGATTGACTTTAAACTTGACACAATTCTTCATTGACTCATTCTCTATCTAAATGTAAAGTCTCAACTCTGTAACTCATTCAAAAAAGAAACTGTAAGCGTGTGAAGTTTGTCTGCTTTTTCTGTTGTTTTTGCCACTCACTCACTCATTCCCCCAGAGCCAGACGAAGGGTCAGGCGATAGGACTGAATGTACATAGCAAATGTACAGTGTTTTGGAATAACTTTATTTTTAGCAGAGAGAGAAAGGGGAGAAGCAGAGAGAGAGGGGGGAAGCAGAGAGAGAGAGGGGAGAAGCAGAGAGAGAGGGGAGAAGCAGAGAGAGAGAGGGGAGAAGCAGAGAGAGAGGGGAGAAGCAGAGAGAGAGGGGGGAGCAGAGAGAGAGGGGGAAAGCAGAGAGAGAGGGGGAGAAGCAGAGAGAGAGGGGAGAAGCAGAGAGAGAGGGGGAGCAGAGAGAGAGGGGGAAAGCAGAGAGAGAGGGGGAAGCAGAGAGAGAGGGGGGAAGCAGAGAGAGAAAGGGGAGAAGCAGAGAGAGAGGGGGGAAGCAGAGAGAGAGAGGGGAGAAGCAGAGAGAGAGGGGGGAAGCAGAGAGAGAGAGGGGAGAAGCAGAGAGAGAGAGGGGAGAAGCAGAGAGAGAGGGGAGAAGCAGAGAGAGAGGGGGGGAGCAGAGAGAGAGGGGGAAAGCAGAGAGAGAGGGGGGAGAAGCAGAGAGAGAAGGGAGAAGCAGAGAGAGAGGGGGAGCAGAGAGAGAGGGGGAAAGCAGAGAGAGAGGGGGAAGCAGAGAGAGAGGGGGGAAGCAGAGAGAGAAAGGGGAGAAGCAGAGAGAGAGGGGGGAAGCAGAGAGAGAGAGGGGAGAAGCAGAGAGAGAGGGGAGAAGCAGAGAGAGGGGGGAAGCAGAGAGAGAGAGAGGGGGGAAGCAGAGAGAGAGAGGGGGGAAGCAGAGAGAGAGGGGGAAGCAGAGAGAGAGGGGAAAGCAGAGAGAGAGGGGGGAAGCAGAGAGAGAGGGGGAAAGCAGAGAGAGAGGGGGGAAGCAGAGAGAGAGGGGGGAAGCAGATAGAGAGGAGGGAAGCAGAGAGAAATGAAAAGAGATAAAAGAGAAGAGAGAGAGAGAAGAGAAAGGAGAGATCAGAGAGCAAATAAAGACGCGAGAGAAGATAGGTGAAGAAAAAGACGAGAGAAGAGTGGGAGGAGAGGAAAGGGAAAAGAAAAGAAAAGAGATGAGATAAGAGAGATGAAAAAGAAGAGAAATGAGGGAAGATACGAGAGAAGAGGGGAGAGAGGAAAGAGGAAAAAGAGAAGAGAGGAGAGGAGAGAGAGCAGAGAGGAGAGACGAGAGAGAAGAGAGGAAACAGAAGAGAAGATAGAAGTTTCAAAGGATCCAAGGGACGTAGGGAGAGTCAGAGGCAGAGGCCAGAGTTTGCCAATACATGATTTAGAGTCAGACAGACATTAACTGCCTAAAAAGCACCCCAGCCAACAAGATCAATGTTTGCCTCAAATTCTAATTTTACACGAATGTACTACATTTGATGTCTATCTCTATCCTACTAACTATTAACAAGTTTTTGTTTGAGTATGGCCTCAGATTTCAGAATACATGGAAAAATAGTTCCGGGATTGGAATTCCCCAGGTTCAAAATCCGCAGGTTTCAACAGCTTGTCTAGATATAAAATTGCCTTTGAGAACTCCTTTAGTTATTTATTGCTATAGGTTTAGATTTATCTTGTATATTAGTTTTCTATGTTTTCAATGGAAAGTATGCATTAGCATGTTTATGTATATATTTTGTATTGTTTTGTCTTGCCTTAGACTTCCTTGATAGCTATTTTATATTACATTGTTGGACTTATTGCAACCAATGGCCATTATTGCAGATAGTGTCTTGTATAGATTGGCCTCTAGCAAGTAGCAATGTAAGCATAGTCTGGCATGGTCTAGCAGGGGAAAGAAGAGCATCTGGTGTGGTTTAGATTTTTGCTACAATATGGATTGTTGGTTTGTTGGGACTATCAAAAGCCTTTTTATAGTCTACTTAGTCTATTATAAAAGTTGCAAGAAAAACTATTTAAAGTTTTTAAACTTTAGTGTCTCTATTATGGTTGCTTGCCTCTTTGTTTGATGCTTAGTAGTTAAAAAAAGGCAACAAAAAGTAAATTTAATTCATATTCTATGAATAGTTTTCTAGCCAATAGGCTTGAGTCCATTGGCAATAAATTAGCATTTCATCATATAAAGCAAATTTAGAATATGCTTGTACTAATATTTGGATATTCCTAAATTTAGAATATTATAGTCTTAAAAGTTGATATATCAATGTCAAGCATCTATTTTAAGTCTAAAAATAGCAAAATAAATTTAGCAAAGAACTTTCTTATCTTAAATTTTTGCCTATGATTGTTTTCACCTATTAAAAATTTATGTTCCAATAGCTATTAGATTTAAAGAATTGCCATTGCATTTTACCCATTGTTCTTTGCAAAAATTCTAGTTTAGCAAAAAGTAGCCCATTACTTCTAGTATATTAAGCTACATTAGCTGGGCCTAAAGCATCTTATACTTGATTGGATTGATACTTCATAGATATTTTTAAGTAGTAAATTTTTTTTGGCCTTTGCAACCTTGCAGTTAAAAGTTGAAAAAAGGAATAAAATATGAAATGTTTAACAGTGGCTTGTATAACACACTCTTAAAGGACTGCAACAACTGATAGTTCCCTATTGAAACTTTTTTCACAAGTCAAAATGCTACTTAAAAGAATTTATTATGTTCTGAACTATCTTTATCTCTTTGTTAGCAATAAGAATAATTGCAACAACTTGGCTAGGGCCATTGCCATTGATAATCACTAGCAAGAACAAAAGCATGCTACATTTATTTACTTTCTAACTTGTATCAAATAAGTGCACAGTCTGTAGGCAGGCTAAATGCTTGTTTTATTTGGGGCAACTAAAATTAGTAATGTAATTCTGTTGTAAACATTTGAAGCTTAATTATAGATGCTATAATGTTTCTTGTCTACCTAAAGACTAAGAATAAAACCTTGATAATATTATTTAGAATTCCAAAGATCTAAATGATATTTCTAGATGTTCTAGGCTATGACTACTTTGCCTATAGCTTTTATCAGATAGTATTTTATTCGAGGTAGGTTAGCCTCTTCTTTTGTATCATCAAGAAGCTATTTTGTGATTGTAATTACCATGAATCTTTTTAACTACACAAAGTCAATAGTAAAAAATACACTGTGGTATGCAGTTGAATCAATGAAAAGTTAGGTAAATCCTTATAGTGTATTTTCTAAAAAAACTGACTATTTTTTAGACAATAATGAGTAATGACGCAACATAAGTAGCCTTGATAATATTGTGTCCAAAAGCTCCACTTGGACAGAAACTTGACCCTCTTGTGATATGCAACAGTTTTGGGGTTTGTTCCTTCAATTGCCTCTCTAAGCATAGGCTTGTGTTCATCTCTGATGTAAGTTTAGTTTTTACTCTTGAATCTAATCAGAGATTACAGTGAGGCAGTCAGACAAAGGCAGCACTTTGTCTCAAAGGTCAGAGCAGTATATTTTAGATTACAAAGCTGTAAGTCCAGTTTAAAACCAAAAATTAGGTTTTTAACTTTAAAAAACTGGTTAAAGTCAAACGTGCAACCTTCATTTTTGACACCCCTGCTAATGGTATAAAACCTACTAATTACTCTATTAGCACTTAAAGCATCACTAAGAAACTAGTGAGTTAAAAAAGAAGTGTGAATAGTAATGCTATCATCTAGCACAAACCAAGCATTTTAGTTACCTGGTTGGTAAATTTTGTCTGATTCTGGTCATGTCTTGGTCTAGTAAAGACAAAAAGAGGATAACACATAACACATTTATCTTATAACATTTCAAAAATGATTATTCAGTTACAAAAGTAGTTTTGCATGTTTTACAACAGCTACAGTTTTTGTTATTTCCTAAAAATTGCAGCTATAAAATTTACTAAGTAATAAAAAACAATAATGGACGAAATTAATCAACTAACTGATGCGGAACTACGCGATGACCTTGCTGTACACATGGGCGACGCAAATGTGCCCCCAGTTACTGACACTACTAGGCACTTGATGCGTCGTAAATTATATAGACTGCGCTCTGGACAACAGTTTGTGTCTGTGTGCAGCACCGACCAAGCTGAAGATAGGTAAGTGTTCTTTTATTTACAAATCAAGGATTTGATTCTTTTTGTGCAAAAAATCTGCTCTCAAAAATGATGACAAAATAGATGACGAGTATGATTGGCATAGCAAATAAATCTATGCTTTTTAATGTGAATTTTTATAAGGCATTTGTCTGATTTTGAGACAGAATTTAAACTAGTAATTATAGTAAGGTTGTCTTTATCCATAAATTAAGTCTTAGTCCTAGTCTTAGTCCGCTTAGTTGCCATGCAGCTTAATATGCTGGATAATCACTCAGATTTGATCCCTTGACCAATGGGTGCTAGTTGCCATGCAATCAGATAAACACGGCACCAGATTTGATCCCTTGACCAATGGGTGCTAGTTGCCATGCAATCAGATAAGCACACGGCACCAGATTTGATCCCTTGACCAATGGGTGCTAGTTGCCCTGCAATCAGATAAACACGGCACCAGATTTGATCCCTTGACCAATGGGTGCTAGTTGCCATGCAATCAGATAAGCACACGGCACCAGATTTGATCCCTTGACCAATGGGTGCTAGTTGCCATGCAATCAGATAAGCACACGGCACCAGATTTGATCCCTTGACCAATGGGTGCTAGTTGCCATGCAATTAAATGAGCACACGGCACCAGATTTGATCCCTTGACCAATGGGTGCTAGTTGCCATGCAATCAGATAAACACGGCACCAGATTTGATCCCTTGACCAATGGGTGCTAGTTGCCATGCAATCAGATAAGCACACGGCACCAGATTTGATCCCTTGACCAATGGGTGCTAGTTGCCATGCAATCAGATAAGCACACGGCACCAGATTTGATCCCTTGACCAATGGGTGCTAGTTGCCATGCAATTAAATGAGCACACGGCACCAGATTTGATCCCTTGACCAATGGGTGCTAGTTGCCATGCAGTTAGTTGTCAAGCCCGGTCAAGTTTAATACTGGTGCCAGAGCAACCCAGCTGGCAACAGCACACCGCTGCAGCTGTCGCTGACTTCAGAGCGTCCTGGCTGCTGGTGGATGTTAATTCCGGCTTACAGATAGCTTTATTGCTCAATGCACATTGTTAGTGACTGTGCGGACTCGCTGTGATGACAATAGATGACGAGATTGACAGGTGCAAACTCGAGTAGTTTGTGCCAATTAGTGAAATTTAATGAGGCATTTGTCTGAGCCCTGAGTCCTGAGTATATATCTTAGATTTATATTATTTATGAGCTTATCAAGTACATAGAGTACTTTGGGTCATTGTGTTAGCAGTGATGACAATTTAGATGACGAACTGACAGACATAAATAATCAGTGTCTGCTCTGTGATCTTAATGAGGCATTTGTCTGAGAACAAGACCCTATTGCATAGTGTTTATGAGTTTAGTCAGTTTTTATCAACTCGCTAATGATGACAGAATAGATGACGAGATTGACAGGTGCAAATAATCAGTTTGTGCCAGTTATGAAATTCAAAGAGGCATTTGTCTGATAGCGAGTGTCGCGATTTTTTTATGTTTGATAATAATAGCCTAAACTACAATGATGACAATTTAGATGACGAACTGATACAGGCATAACCTGTGCCTTTTTAAAGTGATCTTAATGAGGCATTTGTCTGAGTCCAAAAGCTTAATTTATTGTATATCCTATGGATTTTAATTCCATTATTGATCTATTATGGAGAGTTGTAAATATAAATAATACTTATTGTATTTTTAGCGAAAGCGATGTCAGTGACGGAGACGGCGCCAGAAGACAGCCAGTAAGGTAATAAATCGTTTGTTTTATTGAACTCAACTTTACTACTTGCGATGTGTGAAACTCATAATATATAGGAAATTGGTTGGTGTCTTTGAGTAGAATATTTCGCACTTTTCTCATCTTAATTATCAGTAAAAACGTAAAGAATCTGATTGAATTACCACACAGGCCATCTAATTTAAAGTACGACTTGTCGATCAACATCACTGTTTGTGACTGCTGTGTTCCTGTCACTATAGCTATTTGGTAGGAAAATTCTGTTGATAATGGTTATCAGCGATTGTATTATTATGTATAAGTTTTTTCGGTGCTGGAATAAAAATGTTATTTATGAACATTTTCAGTTTTGGCTATTTGTTTGAGTTTACAACAGGTAACTTTTTGAGATTCTTAACAAGTATTTAAAGATATAACTTTTTCTGTTTGTGTACATTGGACTATTGAGTATGTCAGTGTACATTGGGCCATTGAGTCTTTGTCAGTGTATATTGGGCCATTGAGTCTTTTTCAGTGTACATTGGGCCATTGATTCTTTTTCAGTGTACATTGGGCCATTGAGTCTTTGTTAGTGTATATTGGGCCATTGAGGCTTTGTCAGTGTACATTGAGGCATTGAGTCTTTTTCAGTGTACATTTGGCCATTGAGTCTTTGTCAGTGTATATTGGGCCATTGAGTCTTAGTCAGTGTACATTGGGCCATTGAGTCTTTTTCAGTGTACATTGGGCCATTGAGTCTTTGTTAGTGTATATTGGGCCATTGAGTCTTTGTCAGTGTACATTGGGCCATTGAGTCTTTGTACATTGGGTCATTGTGTCTTTGTCAGTGTACGTTGGGCAATTCAGACTTTTTCTATGTACATTTACAAACAAATCTTTGTCAGTGTACTGTAGCTAACAAGTACTTGTCAGTGTAAATTCGCCCAACAAGTCTTTCCCATTGTTAATTCGCAGTCCGGACACTCGCGACGCTTCGATGTTCTCCGCCGCAGGCGCAGCCGCCGCTGCCGCATCCAGCCCAGCAGGTCGCAGGTTCGATTCCACTCCGCAACGTCCCGGAGCTTCACCAGCCGACGATGGCAGCTTCGGCAGCGGTGGCGGTTCAGTTTTCCGCGAAACCTATCGCCGACGCCCGTTGCACGAGAATGACGCCGGAACTGGTTACTATGGTAAGGTGGGCTCGCCGTCTGGCGCTCGTCCGGCCCCAGGAGCCGCCGCAGCTCCCAGTCGGTTTCGTCCGTCTCTGCTCAACTGCATTCTAGCCCTGGCTCTGATTGGCGCTGTAGCTTTTCTCCTGCTTCATTTTGATCCTCTGTACGAAAATCCGGTGCCAGAGATCTCTCATTGAATGCGGAGATTGCATCGCAGTCTACCTGATCATGTTCGTTGTGTCCGTTTTTTATTGACCTGACTTAACTGCGCGAACTTTAAATTCCCCTGGTTCCCGGTGCACTTCTTTGAATATAACCTGGGTCTTTGTGTTGAGTAGGGTCTTAGTGTTGACTAGGGTGGAGTCTGTGCTGTAGAGGGTCTTTGTGTTAAATAGGGTCTTTGTGTTGGAATATAGTCTTTGTGTTGAATATAGTCTGTGATTTATTCAGTTATAATATAAACATGGCTATACATGTAAGTTCTATTATTGTAAAAGTGTGTCGTATGGAAGTAAGGCAGTAATTTCTTTTTAGTAACCCGTTGCTGTATTCACATTTATTTATAATAACACCGTCAATTTTTTTCAAACATTACTTTGCAAAGTTTTTTTAAATAAAGATTTATGTATACAAACTGCTCCTTTTGTACCTCTGCCACTCACTTGTTCAATTTATTAAATATTATTATCCAGTAGGTGTTTTTGCTTACCGCATTTTATGACTCTCTCTAGCCGGGTGCAACTTCGCTGTCCCAGTTTATATTGCTTGCATACTTTAAATCAATTAGTAATGCTCGTACTACTAATAGTAACAAGTAGTAGTTAAAGTATTTTTGTACTAAAGTGATCAGAATTTACGTATATTAAAACTTTTGCCTTGCGCCATTTTGTAATAGTTATTATGCAATCTGCAGCAAATTAGTTAAAATCCATTTGGAGTCTACTAGAACGTCTTTGAACGGAAAAACAAAATGTATTTCTTCTAGATCCTCAGTTGCTGGGCCAGCCTCTCAGTGTCAGTTGCTGGGCCAGCCTCTCAGTGTCAGTTGCTGGGCCAGCCTCTCAGTGTCAGTTGCTGGGCCAGCCTCTCAGTGTCAGTTGCTGGGCTAGCCTCTCAGTGTCAGTTGCTGGGCCAGCCTCTCAGTGTCAGTTGCTGGGCCAGCCTCTCAGTGTCAGTTGCTGGGCCAGCCTCTCAGTGTCAGTTGCTGGGCCAGCCTCTCAGTGTCAGTTGCTGGGCCAGCCTCTCAGTGTCAGTTGCTGGGCCAGCCTCCCAGAGTGTCAGTTGCTGGGCCAGCCTCCCAGAGTGTCAGTTGCTGGGCCAGCCTCCCAGAGTGTCAGTTGTTGGGCCAGCCTCCCAGAGTGTCAGTTGCTGGGCCAGCCTCCCAGAGTGTCAGTTGCTGGGCCAGCCTCCCAGATCCTCAGTTGCTGGGCCAGCCTCCCAGATCCTCAGTTGCTGGGCCAGCCTCCCAGATCCTCAGTTGCTGGCCAGCCTCCCAGATCCTCAGTTGCTGGGCCAGCCTCCCAGATCCTCAGTTGCTGGGCCAGCCTCCCAGAGTGTCAGTTGCTGGGCCAGCCTCCCAGAATGTCAGTTGCTGGGCCAGCCTCCCAGATCCTCAGTTGCTGGGCCAGCCTCCCAGATACTCAGTTGCTGGGCCAGCCTCCCAGATCCTCAGTTGCTGGGCCAGCGTCCCAGATCCTCAGTTGCTGGGCCAGCCTCCCAGATCCTCAGTTGCTGGGCCAGCCTCCCAGATCCCCAGTTGCTGGGCCAGCCTCCCAGATCCTCAGTTGCGGGGCCAGCCTCCCAGATCCTCAGTCGCTGGGCCAGTCTCACAGATCCTCAGTTGCTGGGCCAGCCTCCCAGAGTGTCAGTTGCTGGGCCAGCCTCCCAGAGTGTCAGTTGCTGTGCCAGCCTCCCAGATCCTCAGTTGCTGGGCCAGCCTCCCAGATCCTCAGTGTTGCAAAAATTATTATGAATCCATGATTATAGTTTTCAAGGTTCATTTTTCTCTTACTCAAACGACTTTTTAACGACTTGTTAATACTTTCCTATTATGAATAAATATAAAATACCATTTGTATCGGGTAAAAGAACATTTGCCGCCTTTTTAATATCATATCGTTTAAATGGTGGTTTGTTTGATTTACTAATGATTTCGGTTTTAGTATAGCACAGATAATGTTTTTTGGGTTTACATTTAAATTGTAAAGTTGGGTGTTAGGTGTCAGTGAGTGCCTTAAAAACGTGTCAGGTGTCAGTAATTAAAAAATATCTCATTAGCTTTTAGTATTAGATGTCTGTAATATTGATAAATTATTTAGTTAGTTATTCGTCTGTAAAATGATAATTTCTGAACTATCAATTACTTTTTATACTTTGACATTTCAGAATATCTTCGAGCTACATTCCATCTAGAGTGCTTTTTGCATGCACGCATCGTAATACATAAGGAGACATGCTGCCAAATTCAAATGCCAATCGTCTTTCCCGTTTCCATGGCAACCGATGGCTTATAATGCTGACAATTATGTTGTTGCGGCTATCCCAGCTGGCGTTATTATTAGCTGAAAATGTTACAACTCAGCCAAGATTCGCAATCAGTAACCTTGAAGGTGTTAATGTTTATCGGTTATCAAGCAGCGATGATAGCGCTGATCAGGTGTCAGTCAAACCAATGCTGATATTAACCTACGCAGCGACTAGTCAAGCTGCTGCTAGTTCAGTTGCTAAGCAACTGATGCTACTAAAAGACTTTGTTAATTTGCCATCTTCAACCTCGACAAGGAGTAAAATTGTTGCAGAATTTCTACTACCAACTAGGAGCAACAATACAAACGTTTTAAAAGCATTGCGTCAATTAGACTTGGTCGGTTATGAATCCATAACTAAGAAGCGAATATGTCAAATTCTTGCCTGCGA
The DNA here is from genome assembly GCA_002269645.1 of Macrostomum lignano. NCBI lineage: Eukaryota > Metazoa > Platyhelminthes > Macrostomidae > Macrostomum > Macrostomum lignano. The sequence continues at coordinate 50,239 of NIVC01002275.1, read as the reverse complement.
AAAAGATTTAAGCGGACAGCCTGAGTTAGTTGAACAGTTGGTTAACAATCTGGCTGACAATGGCTGCAAGGTTAAATCCATCATTACCATAGACAATTGCTATCGAAGCGGCGCGTTAAAAGCGAGGCATCGGGCGTTTAATTTGACTAATCACTTGCAATGGCAGTTTATCAACTGGGGAGTCCTGGCTGATGACCATGAATACAGACTGAGATTGCGTCGAGACGTCAGGTGAGCGAAGCTGCACAACTGAAGTTGTTTTTGTTCCCCCATTGGAAATAAAGTTTGTCTTTTCTTAATATAATGTCAAATGTCAAAGATAAGCTGGACTGATGGACTATTGACCAATGGGTGCTAGTTGCCCTGCAATCAGATAAGCACACGGCACCAGATTTGATCCCTTGACCAATGGGTGCTAGTTGCCCTGCAATCAGATAAGCACACGGCACCAGATTTGATCCCTTGACCAATGGGTGCCAGTTGCCATACAATCAGATAAGCACACGGCACCAGATTTGATCCCTTGACCAATGGGTGCTAGTTGCCCTGCAATCAGATAAACACACGGCACCAGATTTGATCCCTTGACCAATGGGTGCTAGTTGCCCTGCAATCAGATAAGCACACGGCACCAGATTTGATCCCTTGACCAATGGGTGCTAGTTGCCATGCAATTAGTTGTCAAGCCCGGTCAAGTTTAATACTGGTGCCAGAGCAACCCAGCTGGCAACAGCACACCGCTGCAGCTGTCGCTGACTTCAGAGCTGCCTGGCTGCTGGTGGATGTTAATTCCGGCTTACAGACTTGATTGCTCAATGCACATTGTTAGTGACTATGCGGACTCGCTGTGATGACAATAGATGACGAGATTGACAGGTGCAAACTCGAGTAGTTTGTGCCAATTAGTGAAATTTAATGAGGCATTTGTCTGAGCCCTGAGTCCTGAGTTTATATCTTAGATTTATATGATTTATGAGCTTATCAAGTACATAGAGTGCTTTAGGTCATTGTGTGAGCAGTGATGACAATTTAGATGACGAACTGACAGGCATAATCAGTGTCTGCTCCGTGATCTTAATGAGGCATTTGTCTGAGAACGAGACTCTAATGTAGGGAATAGTTAGTATTTATATAAACTCGCTAATGATGACAGAATAGATGACGAGATTGACAGGTGCAAATTTCAGTTTGTGCCAGTTATGAAATTTCAATGAGGCATTTGTCTGATATCGAGTTTCGCTTATATGTTGTTTTCCATAATTGTACTACTATACCAGACTTTATCTAGAGTCTGTAAGTCCTTCGCTTTTTAAATATTATGACAAAGTAGATTACGAGAATGACTGGTATAGCGACTATCTATGCTTCAGTATGAATTAATAATAAGCATTTGTCTGATTTTCAAATTAAAATGTTTTTGAATTACGAGTACTAACGATGACATATTAGCTGACGAGACATACTAGTTGCTATGCTGCTGATAGGTTTTTTATCCGCCTTCTCAATTCTTAGTGTCGGCGATCAGTACCCGCGGAACGAATCTTCGCCAATATTGAGGCTTGTCAAATTTACAAATCAAATGCGATCAGATCGAGAACGGAAAGTGTTCAAAGACTATGTTCCAGTTGATAGCAAGTCGCTTGTGTGAGTTTGCTTACTGTTTTTTATTTTATAGAGATAGAGATGTAGGTAGAGAATGACAGGTAGAGGGAGAGAGACAGGTAGAGGGAGAGAGACAGGTAGAAGAGAGACAGGCAGAGGGAGAGACAGGTAGAAGAGGGACAGGTAGAGGGAGAGAGACAGGCAGAGGGAGAGACAGGTAGAAGAGAGACAGATAGAGAGAGACAGGTAGAGAGAGACAGGTAGAGAGAGACAGGTAGAGAGAGAGAGACAGGTAGAAGAGAGACAGGCAGAGGGAGAGACAGGTAGAGAGAGTCAGGTAGAGAGAGACAGGTAGAGGGAGAGACAGGTAGAAGAGAGACAGGTAGAGGGAGAGAGACAGGCAGAGGGAGAGACAGGTAGAAGAGAGACAGGTAGAGAGAGAGACAGGTAGAGAGAGACAGGTAGAGGGAGAGACAGGTAGAGAGAGACAGGTAGAGAGAGAGACAGGTAGAGAGAGACAGGTAGAGGGAGAGACAGGTAGAAGAGAGACAGGTAGAGGGAGAGAGACAGGCAGAGGGAGAGACAGGTAGAGGGAGAGAGACAGGTAGAGGGAGAGAGACAGGTAGAGAGAGACAGATAGAGAGAGACAGGTAGAGGGAGAGACAGGTAGAGAGAGACAGGTAGAGGGAGACAGGTAGAGGGAGACAGGTAGAGGGAGAGACAGTTAAAGAGAGGCCAACAGAAATTCTGTCTATGGGCAGTAATGCGAAATTTAAGTATTATATTCAAATACTGACTTAATAATCGTTACTAATCGGATTTCCTCCAGGCACCATAATTACGACGCTCTGACGGCCTACCTGCACAGAATTCATTCAGCTTGTCCAAGCGTGACTCGCCTTTATTCGATTGGAAAATCTGTTCAAAATCGAGAACTGTGGGTTATTGAGTTTTCCGGCCAGTTGCCTGGATCGCATAGGCCAGGTTTGTGCCTTTTCTCCGTTGGTTATTTTTTTCCGTTCGATACATATCGGTAGCTAGTGTCGATCGATGTAGTAGTATTAAATTTTTTATATGCCTACTGAGTTTTTATATTAATCTTGATAGATAATAACTATCTAGATAATTATAAATGACTTGACCTTGATAGGAAATTCCAAAAAAATAACCTTGGTGGGAAATTCCAAAAATTGACCTTGGTGGGGAATTCCAAAAAACGTGACCTTGATAGGAAATTCCATATTAATTGACTTTGATGGGGAATTCCAAATAACTCTATCTTGATGGGGAATTCCAAATAACTCTATCTTGATGGGGAATTCCAAATAACTCAATCTTGATGGGGAATTCCAAATAACTCTATCTTGATGGGGAATTCCAAATAACTCAATCTTGATGGGGAATTCCAAATAACTCAATCTTGATGGGGAATTCCAAATAACTTGACTTCAATGGGGATTTTCAGATAGCTTGACCTTGATAGGGACTAAAAAACTTATTTGATCTTGATATAGGCGAATTTCCAAGTTCCTCAAGTTTTATTGGAAATTCTCGCAACTTATATATGCACACCCCACCTTGACTTCACTGTTGCCAGGCGTACCCGAATTCAAGTACGTTGGCAACATGCACGGCAACGAAGTAGTGAGCCGGGAAGTGCTTCTTTATTTAGCCGATTTTCTTTGCCGCAATTACGACCGAACTCCGTTAGTCAAAGATCTGCTGGCCAGCACTCGGGTGCACATCATGCCCAGCATGAACCCAGACGGATACGAGAGTTCCCATGCTGGCGATTCTAACGGCGTTATTGGCCGGTCTAACGCTAATGGCATCGATTTGAATAGAAATTTTCCCGATCAATTTCGCGCCGGCGAACCGGACGAGAAACCGGAGCAGCCGGAGACTGCGGCTGTGCGCGCCTGGCTGGCCAGGTTAGGGGGTTTCGTTTTTGCTGAGCTTTTAGAAATAAGTACTCTTAGATACCCTGAAATACCTGAGATGAGATATCTGAGATACCCTGAAATACCCTGAGAAAATTTTGGAGAAACCCGATTGTTTGACCTTGGAAATTTCCGCGTTTGACCTTGGAAAATTCCAATTGTTTGACCTTGGAATATTCCGATTGTTTGACCTTAAAAAGTAAAATTGTTTGGCCTTAAATAAATTCCAATAGTTTGACCTTGAAAAGTACCGATCATTTGACCTTGTAAAATTCCGATTGTTTGACCTTGGAAAATTCCAACTGTTTGACCTTGTAAAATTCCGATTGTTTGACCTTAGAAAATTCCAATTGTTTGACCTTGGAAAATTCCAACTGTTTGACCTTGTAAAATTCCGATTGTTTGGCCTTGGAAAATGCCGATTATTTGACCTTGAAAAATTTCAACTGTTTGACCTTGAAAAAAATTAATTTTTTGACCTTATAAAACATCAGATTGTTTGACCTCAAAAGTTCTGATTATTTGACTTTGAAAAATTCAATCGTTTGACCCTAAAAGCTCCTAATTGTTTGACTTTGAAAAATTCAATCGTTTGACCCTAAAAGCTCCTAATTGTTTGACTTTGGAAAATTCCGATTGTTTGACTTTAAGAAATTCCGATTGACCTTGACGACATGTAAAAGCGAGACATAATAGCATTTCTTTTTAAACTCTATATTTCACTTCCTTCGCGCATACTCAGATGGCCGTTTGTCCTCAGCGCTAATTTGCACGGCGGCGCCGTTGTTGCAAACTATCCGTTCGACGGCACCAAGGAGGGCGCTAGCGTCTACTCTAAGTAAGCTGCGATGCTTTGATTGTTATAATACGAATGTAATCGGGCCGTAGTCGTAAAAAAACAGTAAAAAAATCTCAATGACCAATCTTGTAAAAGCGTTTTTAACCTAATCAGACAATCCCTATGATCCAATCCCTAAATTCGAATGACACAGAAAATCTTCATTTCCATTCCCAGAATTCTTATGATCCAATCCTTAGATTCCTTATGACCCAATCCTTGAATTTTATAACCCTATTCTTGGATTCCTTATGACGCAATCCTTGGTTCCTTATGACGCAATATTTGATTCTTTATGACCCAATCCTTGAATTCTTATGACCCAATCCTTGAATTCTTATGACCCAATCCTTAAATTCTTATGACCCAATCCTTGGTTCCTTATGACGCAATATTTGATTCTTCATGACCCAATCCTTGAATTAGCTCGTATTGTGACTCAATCCTAGATTCCTAATTATGACCCAATCCTTGAATTTTTATAACCCGATTCTTGGATTCCTTATGACGTAGTCCTTGGTTCCTTATGATCAAGTTAAATTACATTTTTATAATACTTATTAGCCATAATACCCAAACAGATCAATGCTATATGGCATCAGATTTCATAATTGATCGATCGCGTCGCAACACTGTGAATTCCAGAGCTCCAGACGATGCCACATTTCGCCAGCTGGCCAGAGCCTACTCCAGCAGTCACCCCCGGATGACCAGCCAGCACAGATGTCCAGCTTACCTCACAGAACGATTCACAGACGGCATCACTAACGGGGCCCAGTGGTACAGCCTGTACGGCGGCATGCAGGACTACAATTATCTGAATACGAACTGCTTTGAACTGACGCTAGAGCTCAGCTGTAATAAGCATCCCTACGCTGCCGAGCTGCCCAGGTATTGGTCTGAGAATTTCTACCCCCTGTTAGTGTTCATGTCAGCTGTGCACAAAGGCGTCCGCGGATTCGTGCTGGACTTCGATACTGGAGCACCTTTGTCTGCTGTTAGCGTCCTGGTTGATGGCATTGATCACGCTGTGCTGACTGCTCAGGATGGCGACTATTGGAGACTGTTGGCTCCTGGGTCGTACACGCTGCGGTTTGTTAAGCGCGGGTGAGTTTGTTGGGGCTTGGCCGGCTTCAACTGTCCTTAGTTGCTGGGCCAGTCTCTCAGATCCTCAGTTGCTTGGCCAGCCTCCCAGATCCTCAGTTGCTGGGCCAGTCTCTCAGATCCTCAGTTGCTTGGCCAGCCTCCCAGATCCTCAGTTGCTGGGCCAGCCTCCCAGATCCTCAGTTGCTGGGCCAGCCTCCCAGATCCTCAGTTGCTGGGCCAGCCTCCCAGATCCTCAGTTGCTGGGCCAGTCTCTCAGATCCTCAGTTGCTTGGCCAGCCTCCCAGATCCTCAGTTGCTGGGCCAGCCTCCCAGATCCTCAGTTGCTGAGCCACCAGCCTCCCAGATCCTCAGCTGCTAAGCTAGCCTCCCAGATCCTCAGTTGCCAAGCCAGCCTCCCAGTTCCTCAGTTGCTAAGCCAGCCTCCCAGTTCCTCAGTTTCTGGGCCAGCCTCCCAGTTCCTCAGTTTCTGGGCCAGCCTCCCAGTTCCTCAGTTTCTGGGCCAGCCTCCCAGATCCTCAGCTGCTAAGCCAGCCTCCCAGATTCTCAGTTTCTGGGCCAGCCTCCCAGATTCTCAGTTTCTGGGCCAGCCTCCCAGTTCCTCAGTTTCTGGGCCAGCCTCCCAGTTCCTCAGTTTCTGGGCCAGCCTCCCAGATCCTCAGCTGCTAAGCCAGCCTCCCAGATCCTCAGCTGCTAAGCCAGCCTCCCAGTTCCTCAGTTTCTGGGCCAGCCTCCCAGTTCCTCAGTTTCTGGGCCAGCCTCCCAGTTCCTCAGTTTCTGGGCCAGCCTCCCAGTTCCTCAGTTTCTGGGCCAGCCTCCCAGTTCCTCAGTTTCTGGGCCAGCCTCCCAGATCCTCAGCTGCTAAGCCAGCCTCCCAGATCCTCAGCTGCTAAGCCAGCCTCCCAGTTCCTCAGTTTCTGGGCCAGCCTCCCAGTTCCTCAGTTTCTGGGCCAGCCTCCCAGATCCTCAGCTGCTAAGCCAGCCTCCCAGATCCTCAGCTGCTAAGCCAGCCTCCCAGATTCTCAGCTGCTAAGCCAGCCTCCCAGATCCTCAGTTGCTGGGCCAGCCTCCCAGATCCTCAGTTGCTGGGCCAGCCTTCCAGATCCTCATTTGCTGGGCCAGCCTCCCTGATCCTCAGTTGCTGGGCCAGCCTCTCAGATCCTCAGTTGCTGGGCCAGCCTCCCAGATCCTCAGTTGCTGGGCCAGCCTCCCAGATCCTCAGTTGCTGGGCCAGCCTCCCAGATCCTCAGTTGCTGGGCCAGCCTCCCAGATCCTCAGTTGCTGGGCCAGCCTCCCAGATCCTCAGTTGCTGGGCCAGCCTCCCAGATCCTCAGTTGCTGGGCCAGCCTCCCAGATCCTCAGTTGCTGGGCCAGCCTCCCAGATCCTCAGTTGCTGGGCCAGCCTCCCAGATCCTCAGTTGCTGGGCCAGCCTCCCAGATCCTCAGTTGCTGGGCCAGCCTCCCAGAGTGTCAGTTTCTGGGCCAGCCTCCCAGATCCTCAGTTGCTAGGCAGATCCTTAGATGAAGTTTTCGGACACCGAACTAATCACCTGGACATTAACCACCCGGCCGCAGGTACTCGAGCTACTCAGCTACCGTGACCGTCACAGACGAGGCGGCAGTGCAGCTGAATGCGACTCTACGCATTCGCCCATTTGCCGATTGGTCAGCAGCTCAGGATTTCAGTTTGAAGGCCAATTTAGCTTCAGAATTTTTGCCAACAATTGCCGATTATCGACAGCAGTCGAAAGATTTAGCTAGGCAGTATCCTGGCCTGGTGACTGTGCGCAGTCTAGCAGATGGGGTGACCGCTCTAACTCTGTGCGGACGAATCGATGACGATGATGCTAAAAATAGCCTACCAGGCGCTCTGCTTGTTGGCACGCTGAACAAATTTGAGAGCGCAACTGGCGAAGTTTTGTTACGATTGGCTAGGCATTTGGCTGCAGGTGCGTGCGCTTGTTTACGGTGGAGGTCATTTGATTTGACCCCCCCCTAAGATTCAATTATGTTAGCCTGTGAGAATAAAATAAAAGGTCGCTTGACCCCCCCTTCTAATCCAGTTGGTTGTTGGATAGTGTAGAGACATAGATTAGAAGCTTTATTATTAACTGCAGCTGAGGGAGGTCATTTGACCCCCCATTAAATAACGGACACTAGTGGGTAGTGAAGATACATTAGTTGCTTCTTTTTTAACTGCTTTAGCGAGGTCAATTGGACCCCCCTGAAATAACGGAGACTATTATTAGGTAGTGTAGAGAGATTAGTAGCTTTATTATTAACTGCTTTTTGGAGGTCATTTGACCCTTCTGAACTAGCGGTTATCATCTGTGAATATAGGATAGTGACGACAAAAATATTTGAGTTTAGGATTGCACCAGAGAGGTCACTTGACCCCCCCCCCCTAAACTGCCGTCGATCTTCCTTCCCACCTCAGGCTACAACCAATCAGACGAGCTGCGCAGCCTACTAAACAATTTACGAATTACAATTGTCCCGGTGCTATTCAGTAGCAGTAATAATTCTACTAAACTGTCAATCACCAATGGATCATCAGCTGATTGCTCTAACACTGAGTTGTTGAGCTCCGCTACAGCTGTGGAATCGCTAGTGTCTGTCATGCAAAACTCTACTGAGCAATTGACTTCGCCAGTACTATTTATGGCGCTTCGGACTGGGTTCACTAACGACTCGAGTATTGCAAGATTGGCATCGACTGATCTATCGCAGAATTTGAGCACTGTTGTTAGATTGGTTAAATCTTTGGCTAAGCACTTCATCTCCAGCAAGCTGGTTGATGGAGCTTTGGTTAGACCGATTGCTGACTCTGCGGTCACGGTTGGAGGCGGTGGCGACTCTAGAGAGCTGCAGTTGTTGAACCACTTTCAGAATAGTCTTGGCGCTGCGTCTGTGAGCTCTACACTTCACCTTTTTAGCTCTCAATAGAATCCCCAGATCCCAGATCTCAATAGAATCTCCAGATCCCAGATCGTCAATAGAATCCCCAGATCCCAAATCCTCGATAGAATCCCCAGATCCCAGATCTCCATAGAATCTCCAGATCCCAGATCGTCAATAGAATCTCCAGATCCCAAATCCTCAATAGAATCCCCAGATCCCAGATCCTCAATAGAATCCCCAGATCCTCAATAGAATCCCCAGATCCCAGATCCTCAATAGAATCCCCAGATCCCAGATCCTCAATAGAATCCCCAGATCCTCAATAGAATCCCCAGATCCTCAATAGAATCCCAGATCCTCAATAGAATCCCAGATCCTCAATAGAATCCCCAGATCCTCAATAGAATCCCAGATCCTCAATAGAATCCCCAGATCCTCAATAGAATCCCCAGATCCTCAATAGAATCCCAGATCCTCAATAGAATCCCCAGATCCTCAATAGAATCCCCAGATCCTCAATAGATCCCCAGATCCTCAATTGAATCCCCAGATCCTCAATTGAATCCCCAGATCCTCAATAGAATCCCAGATCCTCAATAGAATCCCCAGATCCTCAATAGAGTCCCCAGATCTCAATAGAATCCCCAGATCTCAATAGAATCCCCAGATCTCAATAGAATCCCCAGATCCTCAATAGAATCCCCAGATCTCAATAGAATCCCCAGATCTCAATAGAATCACCAGATCCCCAATAGAATCCCCAGATCTCAATAGAATCCCCAGATCTCAATAGAATCCCCAGATCTCAATAGAATCCCCAGATCCCCAATAAAATCCCAAGATCCTCAATAGAGTCCCACAGATCCTCAATGTAATTCTGTGATCCCAGATCCTCAATGCAGTCCTCAGTAAAATTATATTTATTAATTGAATTGCACAATAAATTTTTCGCAGATGTCGCTCCGATTAAACAGCTGTTCTACACCGGCTGCTGGTAGTCTGCCCGGCCTGTACAGAGACAATCAGCTGGCACTGTTAAATGTTCTGACCAACTTCTACAAGCGATACGGTAATCCACTGACCCTTTATAAATACAATAATAAGTCTAGCATACTACTTAATATAAATAGTGCATCAAATTACTTAGTTGCTGTGCCAGCCTCCCAGAGTGTCTGCTGCTGGGCCAGCCTCCCAGTGTCAGTTGCTGGGCCAGCCTCCCAGTGTCAGTTGCTGGGCCAGCCTCCCAGTGTCAGTTGCTGGGCCAGCCTCCCAGATCCTCAATTGCTGGGCCAGCCTCCCAGATCTCAATTGCTGGGCCAGCCTCCCAGAGTGTCAGTTGCTGGGCCAGCCTCTCAGATCTCAATTGCTGGGCTAGCCTCCCAGTGTCAGTTGCTGGGCCAGCCTCCCAGATCCTCAATTGCTGGGCCAGCCTCCCAGATCTCAATTGCTGGGCCAGCCTCCCAGAGTGTCAGTTGCTGGGCCAGCCTCTCAGATCTCAATTGCTGGGCTAGCCTCCCAGTGTCAGTTGCTGGGCCAGCCTCCCAGAGTGTCAGCTGCTGGGCCAGCCTCCCAGATCCTCAATTTCTGGGCCAGACTTTTAGATCCTCAGTTGCTGGGCCAGCCTCCTCAGTTTCATTATCTTGACAACTTGTATAAAAGTTTGAGTCCGTGCCTTGAAAGCTAAAATTGTAGCATGTGAACGAATTGATGGTTTTCTCAATCTCTGCTATTAATCCTGTTTTCCAAACCCCCACTCCCCAGTGGCATGCGGTCGAATTCTCGACGCGAAAACTGGCTCTCCAATTCCCCTGGCAACAACAGCAGCATCATCAGCCGGTAGCAACTCTGTCACCATGTGGCTCGGTGTCGACCAGACACCATCCAACAGGCTGGTGTATTCATCAGCCTCTGCCAGTCTGGCAGCTGCTGGTAGATTCTGCGTATTAGCCAATCGTAGCTCCCACTCTGTCCTCACAGCCTGCTCTAAAGGCTACGCTTGTAATTCTTTGTCGTCCTATTCTCGAGAGTCGGTTCCGGCGTCAATATTGGAGTTTCGACTGCAACAAGGCGGACTGTCGACTTCCATGGACGAAGTGACTGAGGCGTTGTTGAATGACCTGCTGGCTCAATCTGGTAGTCGATCTGAGACGATGGCAAAATTGCAAAATCTATTTGGAACTGGGCACTGTTCGATGCGAGTTCATTTTGATTTGTGAGTTGTGTGTTCTCTTCACTAAATCCTAGTTGACGCCTAACTATACGAGCCACCCCTTCCTAATTGACCCCCTCTAATCGATCCCTCTCTAATTGACCCCTCCCTCTCTAATTGACCCTCCCTCTCTAATTGACCCCTTCCTTTCTAATTTACCCCTCCCCAATCGAGACCCCTCTAATTGGCCCTCTCCTTAATTGACCCCTAATTGACCCCTCTAATTGACACCCTCTAATTAACCACCTCCCTTATCGAACTGTCCCTAGTTTACCTTTTATCATCCCTTATTGACCCCCAATCAATCTACACTTTCTATGAAGTAATTGACCCCTCTAGTTAACCGTCCCTAATTGACTTCCCTAACTGACCCCCTCTCTAATTGACCCCTTCTCTAATTGACCTCCATAATTGGCCCCCTGGCCATTTAATAGCCGCACTAAATCGCCTTCAAGAAGCGCAATAAATCATTGATCATGTCACTAATCTGTCATGCTCGAAGCTGCTGCAAAAGCTAAACAAGCGCATCAGCTCCAGAAGCTGTGTTCTTCTCGTGCTTGCAGCAGTCATAACATGACGAAATTATTTACGAGTCTTTGTTCCTCTTTGTTTACTCAATTGCACTGATCGCAGTGTGCAGTTCAGCTGGGACAAATGCGTACAGCCTTTAAAAGTGCTTTTTAGAAAACCTGAACCCTACCTGAAGAATCACACCTGAACCCTACCTGAAGAATCGCCCCTGAACCAAGTCATGCATCCCACTCTTGCCAGCTTCCCAGATCAGTCCCAGTTCCGTTTGGACTTCTTCAACTCGAACAGCAGCAGCGGTATAGCAGCAGCAGAAGCAGACTCTGCAGCCAGTAGGCCCCGAGCTACCCTGGCAACCCAGTCGCACCCTCGCCTTCTGTTAGGCCTCGCAGTGCAGCTGTGTCGCCAAGCCGATAGTGGCCGAGATTTTCGTCTGAACGAATTGGCCGCGGGTTTGGATCGGCTGCGTTTGATTGTTACTAAATCCGCACCAGCTTGCAGCGATACTACTAATAATAGTACTAATAAGAATTCCAATCCCGAGTCGATGCAAATATTCCAAGCTGCCGATTATAACAATGCCAAGGATGATGTTAGAATTGCTGTGGTTATGGCCGGTCCCGATGCTTCTAACGCTGTTGCTATGGCGGAGTCAGTCAATACGAGACTGCCCGTATCTGCCAGACGGTATACTATTGATCGGTGTCATCGATTGTCCAGCTCAAGTCGGCCTCCATTGGCGCCTGGCGCCGCTTGTACTACAGAATCGGCGCCAATTCTGCGCTGCTTAGGCGTGAGATTAAATCAGACTGGATTAGATTTACAATTGGCCGCTGCGGCGCCCAACTGTTGCAAATCTGCGGACTCTTCGTCTATGATTGCGTGGGCGGCTAATTCCGACGCTTTGTTGCACTCTCTGTCTGCCGCTGTAAGTAGTATGATTCGCGTATGCGTGTTAGGGTGGTAGTAATCTCCTGGAGTAGTTGAGTTCAATTGAATTATTCCTTTGTTAGCGGTCTCATTATCTGTGTAATAATCCCTTAATTAGCGATCCTATTATTCAGGTGTTAATACCTTAATTAGTGATTTTTATTATTTAGGTGTTAATAAATTAATTAGCGATCCTATTCAGATGTTAATCCCTTAATTAGTGATTTTTATTATTTAGGTGTTATTACATTAATTAGCGATCCTATTATTCAGATGTTAATCCCTTAATTAGTGATTCTATTATTCAGGTGTTAATCCCTTATTAGTGATCCTATTATTCGGGTGTTAATCCCTTAATTAGTGATCCTATTATTCAGGTGTTAATCCCTTAATTAGTGATTCTATTATTCAGGTGTTAATCCCTTAATTATTGATCCTATGTATTATTCAGGTGTTAATTCCTTTATTAGTGATCCTATTATTCAGGTGTTAATTCCTTAATTAGTGATTCTATTATTTAAGTGTTATAATCACTTAATTCCTTAATTTGTAATCCTAGTTTCCAGGTACTTTTGAGTCACATTGTACTTACATAAATTTTTTTATAATTTTTAACTGTTCTATCCTTAAAATACTCGGAACATCCTTTACGCGCTACTATATAAGTAGCGTACTCGTAGCAAAAACGCTAACAAGTATTTTGTCATTTTTTTAAATAAAACAAAATATAAACAAACTTTTCAGCTACTTATTGGCATCCGAGGTCGGCTGACTGATTCGAGAGATGGCAAGCCGATTGTTGCAGCCAGCGTGAGCATCGATGGGGTGCCATACAGTCGGCTGACTAATCCGAATGGCGAATTCTATTTTCTATTGTCTCCCGGTGTCTATTCCCTCCGATTAGCAGCTGCTGGCTACGTTAATCATACTGATATCTATCGTGTTAGCCAAGCTGCTCTGGCTATTGCTAGCTTGGATTTGGCTCAGTTCTATTTGCATCCCAGTGGCACTGATCACTCGGTTAATAGGGATATTGCTGCCACTGCTGCGGTTGTCACGCTTGTTGGTAAGTGACGCTAATTCGGCACTGACATTAAGGCGCTAGTTGGGCACTGAAAGTGAGGCTGAATGGGCACTGAAATTGAGGCTAAATGGGCGCTGAAATTGAGGCTGATTGGGCACTGAAAGTGAGGCTGATTGGACACTGAAAGAGGCTGATTGGGCACTGAAAGAGGCTGATTGGGCACTGAAAGAGGCTGATTAGGCACTGAAAGTGAGGCTGATTGGGCACTGAAAGTGAGGCTGATTGGGCACTGAAAGTGAGGCTGATTGGGCACTGAAAGAGGCTGATTGGGCACTGAAAGTGAGGCTGATTGGGCACTGAAAGTGAGGCTGATTGGGCACTGAAAGTGAGGCTGATTGGGCACTGAAAGTGAGGCTGATTGGGCACTGAAAGTGAGGCTGATTGGGCACTGAAAGTGAGGCTGATTGGGCACTGAAAGTGAGGCTGATTGGGCACTGAAAGTGAGGCTGATTGGGCACTGAAAGTGAGGCTGATTGGGCACTGAAAGTGAGGCTGATTGGGTCTCAATCAATGCCTAATGCTTGTCCATAACACTCGCATTGGACAGTGCTGGCACTGGTGTGCATCCTGGCTGCTCTGGCCGCGCTTCTTCTTCGCAGCCGTTGCCTCTTTCGCGATGAACGCGGCCTGCCAGCTCTGCCAGTGATTGTCGGCGGCTCGGGATCTTCAGCAACGGCGGCGGCGACGGCATCTGCGGCATCGTCGTCCAGCTCGGCATTCAGTCATCGCGGTGTGCAGTACAGCAAAGTGCCATCGAACGATCCAGAAGAAGTCTATTTGAATGGCATTGATGTTGACTCGGCTATCTAGTATTGATTCTCTGGCAGTGACTTTGTTATTGTTGTTGTTGTCAGTGACAATTTGACCTTTATTGACATTTTGACAGCTTAGCATTACAAAATATTTTTTGTCGCTGACGATATATTAGGAAGGGGATTGGGGAAGGATCTCATTGGGAAATAGATTTATTATAACTGTAGTGTAAAGCTAACTTACGGGTAAACTAATATAGCTTAATATTTATGATATTTTATGCTTTCTGTCCAAAAACAATTTAAAAAGTGCAATTTAAAAAAAACTGCATTTTAGTTGGTGAAAAAAATTATGATAGCTCGTACATTTGTCTATAATTAAATGGCTTTCCAACTTCTTCACTTCTGTTTTTTCCTCCAGTGGATTTCATGTTAGTAGTGTAATGTGTATAATTATTAATCTCTATCATATGTTTTCGCTACTATTCTAGCGAATATCATTATATTATTTTTTTCATACATAGCCTATCGAAGTTTACAATTATCGTTTTATTCATTATTGTTTTGATTTTTTTAGTTTTTTTCTCTGATTAGATTCAGAAAATAGGAAAGCGCACAAGCGCCCAACAATTCCTATTCCCAAAAGTACATTCAAGCTCATCAATTCCTTCCCCCGAATGTACACCCAAGCTCCTATCAATTCCTTCCCCCGAATGTACACCCAAGCTCCTATCAATTCCTTCCCCCGAATGTACATTCAAGCTCCTATCAATTCCTTCCCCCGAATGTACACCCGAAGCTCCTATCAATTTCTTCCCCCGAATGTACACCCAAGCTCCTATCAATTCCTTCCCCGAATGTACATTCAAGCTCCTATCAATTCCTTCCCCCGAATGTACATTCAAGCTCCTATCAATTCCTTCCCCCGAATGTACATTCAAGCTCCTATCAATTCCTTCCCCCGAATGTACACCCAAGCTCCTATCAATTCCTTCCCCCGAATGTACACCCATTCCTATCAATTCCTTCCCCCGAATGTACACTCAAGTCCAGCAATTCCTTCCCCCGAATGTACACCCAAGCTCCTATCAATTCCTTCCCCCGAATGTACACTCAAGTTCCATTTGTTTATTTTTAAACGTATATTTTTTTTTTCGCGACCTAGAAACATTCGAGTGCTCTGAGTCTATTTTGGCAAGCACATTCATATCAGATCTAAAAGAATATTTGCACATGGTAACGACTGAATCGAAGAACGTGGAATTTTTTATCTAATGTTTTTTTATAGTCGAAATTCTCATAAATTCCACTTCCGTGTGGTTCAACTGCACTGTGGTTCAATTTTGTATTTTATTTGAAAAAATGAATAGCTGTGACCTTTAATTCTTTCGAAGACATATTTCACGGTGAGACTCGCTCATACATATTATTTCCTGTTTTTATATCAATAATTGCTGTTTTTCTCTCGCCTTGTTCAGATCAATAAATGCGAATTTAATTTGTTTTCTTCAACTGCCTTAAATATAGAATTAAAAAGCACTCAACGATTCCATTGATGTAACAGTTAATCGAGATTTCAATTTTCGTATCTAACTAAATTTAAACATACTCTACGCCTATGATACTACTGAATAGTCAAACAGTAGAATTCTTTGGACATTATGATCGAAATTTAATAACGCGCCATATCGGTTTTCTCTATTTGCATGCGCGTCAAGCTTGCCTAGTGTGATGGATGCCTTACGGCGTTTCTTTGAAAGCTATCTATCAAGCTTGGACGGTATTGACGCCATATTGTTGTCGGATCGCTGCAGCGTGCCTTTGATCAGTGCCGCTTTGCCTGAGCGGCACTGGACGGTGGATCTAGTGGTGAAGCGAGGCCTGGTGCCCAGCTTCTGTCAGGCCGGGATCACGCGAACAGGGCTGGCTTGGGAGCCCTAGACTGCGCCATCTGCCAGTTCAATCAGATGACCGTGAGCTCGCACAGGGACTCTTGTGAATGCAGCTGATTGGTTTGTGTGAATGTAGCTGATTGGATTTGTGTGAATGCAGCTGATTAGATTTGTGAATGTAGCTGATTGGATTTGTGTGAATGCAGCTGATTAGATTTGTGTGAATGTATCTGATTAGATTTGTGTGAATGTATCTGATTAGATTTGTGTGAATGTAGCTGATTGGTTTGTGTGAATGTAGCTGATTAGATTTGTGTGAATGTAACTGCTTAGATTTGTGTGGATGTAGCTGATTAGATGTGTGAATGTAGCTGATTGTTTTGTGTGAATTTAGCTGATTGGATCGGTGTGAATGTAGCTGATTAGATCTGTGTGAATGTAGCTGATTAGATCTGTGTGAATGTAGCTGATTAGATTTGTGTGAATATAGCTGATTAGATCTGTGTGAATGTAGCTGATTCGTTTGTGTGAATGCAGCTGATTGGATTTGTGTGAATGTATCTGATTAGATTTGTGTGAATTTATCTGATTAGATTTTTGTGAATGTAGCTGATTAGATTTGTGTGAATATAGCTGATTAGATCTATGTGAATACAGCTGATTTTATTGTGAATGTATCTGATTATATTTGTGAATATAGCTGATTGGTTTGTGTGAATGTAGCTGATTAGATCTGTGTGAATGTAGCTGATTAGATTTGTGTGAATGTATGTGATTAGATTTGTGTGAATGTAGCTGATTCGTTTGTGTGAATGCAGCTGATTGGATTTGTGTGAATGCAGCTGATTGGTTTGTGTCAATGCAGCTGATTAGATTTGTGTGAATGTATCTGATTAGATTTGTGTGAATTTATCTGATTACATTTTTGTGAATGTAGCTGATTAGATTTGTGTGAATATAGCTGATTAGATCTATGTGAATGCAGCTGATTTTATTGTGAATGTATCTAATTAGATTTGTGAATGTAGCTGATTGGTTTGTGTGAATGTAGCTGATTAGATCTGTTAATGCAGCTGATTGATTTGTGTGAATGTAGCTGATTGTTTTGTGTGAATGTAGCTGATTAGATTTGTGTGAATATAGCTGATTAGATCTATGTGAATGCAGATGATTTTAGTGTGAATATAGCTGATTGGTTTGTGTGAATGTAGCTGATTAGATCTGTGTGAATGTAGCTGATTAGATCTGTGTGAATGTAGCTGATTAGATCTGTGTGAATGTAGCTGATTAGATTTGTGTGAATGTATCTGATTAGATTTGTGTAAATGTAGCTGATTCGTTTGTGTGAATGCAGCTGATTGGATTTGTGTGAATGCAGCTGATTGGTTTGTGTCAATGCAGCTGATTAGATTTGTGTGAATGTATCTGATTAGATTTGTGTGAATTTATCTGATTACATTTTTGTGAATGTAGCTGATTAGATGTGTGAATATAGCTGATTAGATCTATGTGAATGCAGCTGATTTTATTGTGAATGTATCTAATTAGATTTGTGAATGTAGCTGATTGGTTTGTGTGAATGTAGCTGATTAGATCTGTTAATGCAGCTGATTGATTAGTGTGAATGTAGCTGATTGGTTTGTGTGAATGTAGCTGATTAGATTTGTGTGAATATAGCTGATTAGATCTATGTGAATGCAGATGATTTTATTGTGAATGTATCTGATTAGATTTGTGAATGTAGCTGATTGGTTTGTGTGAATGTAGCTGATTAGATCTGTTAATGCAGCTGGTTTATTTGTGTGAATGTAGCTGATTGGTTTGTGTGAATGCAGCTGATTGGTTCGTGTGAATGCTGATATATAGCTGATATATACATGTACCGGAGGTGTGAATCGGGCATGTTTGTGAATGCTGTATAATTTAGCGACTGCCCTCGCCCCACCTGTCAGGTAGTGCAGATGAGCTGCCAGCCGCTGGTGGTGACGGTGGTGGGGCGGCCCGGCTGCAACATCGGCCTGGCCAGCAGCCTGCTTAGCGACAAAGCATTCGCAGAGCAAGTGGCCCGCCTGCAGACAGTCATTCCAACTGACCTGAGCGACAGCTCAGTGCAAGCCTGAGAAAAACGAGTCTTTCTTAATCCTGAGATTATTGCCAACATTCTTTATTGGAAATTGATTTTTTCCGATTTTGGCCAAGCTTGATTGATAAATGCTTACCCATAGCAGTATTAAAAAACGGCCCTTTTCGGGGCTCATTTTGATTTTGCACTTATTGGCCTACTGTTAGTAGGCACTTGGTCAGATCGATTTAAAACAATGAAAATTAACGGAAAAGGCGTTAATTATGCAGATTTTATCAATCCATATTTGTCGGTCAATTTTAAATATCATATTTCAAATATATTTCATTATGCATTATTACACTAATGCTACGTGCACACTATTACACCAAACATCATAAAAGCTGCGTTTGCTTTTAGAAACCTGCATTTTAAAATTTCTTTTTACAAAGAACACTCTTGCACTAAGAAAACTAACAAACGTTCATTCAAATTCTCTTGATTAGTCAGCGAAAAAAAGTGAACAGATGAAAATATATTAAATGTCAGCTTCTGTGATGAAAGAAGTGGCGTGGGCGATTTTAAGGAGGTTATGATTTTTTAATAATTATTATTAATCACATAATTCTATAATATAATAACGGTGAAGCAATATTGCACGGAATGGGGGATTTTATTATAATTAAATTTCAATATCTAAAAGCTGCGGAAAAAACTGGCATCGATATGTGCAACGGTTGAAAAACACGAAGAAAAAACAATAAAAATTTTTAACTTAAAAAACTATTTCCCTACTAATAGTAGCTGAAATTAATATACTGCCAATAAAATTTATTGCAACGAAAATAATAATCATAGTAACTTTGTATACTTATAAATAGCTAAAAACTTTGTAATTGCACACTGACAACAAGCAATTGTGCGGCCTATCAGCTCGTAAATTAGATGCATCGGCAATATCTAATTGTCAATTAAATTTATAATTTAATTAGTTTACATAGATTAATCAGTACTTATAGTTGTGCGGCTTGAACGGACCGGCCTTGTTCACGCCCAGGTACCTGGCCTGATCGTCGTTTAATTCGGTCAGCTGAGCGCCCAGCGTAGGCAGGTGAAGGCTGGCTACGTATTCGTCTGGGGTTTTGAGCAGTTTGATTGATATATCAAAATTGAATTGCTTATTGATTGACAGGATGCTTGATTGGTTGATAGGTTGACAAAATGCTTGATTGATTGATAGACTGGCAGAATGCTTGATTAATTGATTGATAGATTAACAGAATGCTTGATTGATTGATAAACTGACAAAATGCTTGATTGATTGATTGATAGATTAACAGAATGCTTGATTGATTGATAAACTGACAAAATGCTTGATTGATTGATTGATAGATTAACAGAATGCTTGATTGATTGATAAACTGACAAAATGCTTGATTGATTGATTGATAGATTAACAGAATGCTTGATTGATTGATAAACTGACAAAATGCTTGATTGATTGATTGATAGATTAACAGAATGCTTGATTGATTGATAAACTGACAAAATGCTTGATTGATTGATTGATAGATTAACAGAATGCTTGATTGATTGATAAACTGACAAAATGCTTGATCAATTGATTGATAGATTAACAGAATGCTTGCTTGTTTGATAGGTTTGACAGAATGCTTGATTAATTGATTGACAGATTAACAGAATGCTTGATTGATTGATTGATAGATTGACAGATTGATAAATGATTGATTGATTGGTGCCTGGCAGGATACTTAATTGATAAAGCAGCCATTTAAAGCACAGCCCATCGCTCACCCATCTTCTTAGGCAGCAGGTAGACGTCCTTTTTATAGCGATCGAAAAATTTATCGGGAAAATCCGCTTCTGACATGCCGGACGATTTCACTGTTGCAATTTGAAAATAATTGTTCTCGATAAAGTCGATATATTAACAAAAGATATAGACAAAGACTAGGAACAAAGATTCACAATGAAGTACTGCTCACCTTTCTTCTCGTGCTCCTCCTTGTCTTTAGAAAATATCCACAACTCTATGAGAGCCAGAGCCTGAAAAATTGCCAGACCTACACAGTTATTGAAGGATAAATACTGCTACAGACAACATTTAACCAAGACACGGACACAAACCTCGGTGCATGAAGTCACGCTGACTACCATTGAGGAGAAGCTGATGCAGCTCATGTTGATGAGGCGGCCCTGTAGGAAAATATTTGAGATTTAAGTAAACAGGCAAAGATAGGGAAACAGACAAACAAACAAAGGCAGACAGACAGACAGACAGACAGAGAGACAGACAGACAGACAGAAAGATAGACAGACAGACAGACAGACAGACAGACAGACAGACAGACAGACAGAAAGATAGACAGACAGACAGACAGACAGACAGACAGACAGACAGACAGACAGAAAGATAGACAGACAGAAAGATAGACAGACAGACAGGCAGACAGACAGACAGGCAGACAGACAGACAGACAGACAGGCAGACAGACAGACAGACAGACAGACAGACAGAGAGACAGACAGACAGACAGACAGACAGACAGACAGACAGACAGACAGACAGAAAGATAGACAGACAGACAGGCAGACAGACAGACAGACAGACAGACAGGCAGACAGACAGACAGACAGACAGACAGACAGAGAGACAGAAAGACAGACAGACAGACAGACAGACAGACAGACAGACAGACAGACAGACAGACAGACAGACAGACAGAGAGACAGAAAGACAGACAGACACACCTCAGCCAGCAGGATAATGCGTCTCCCATCAGGGAAGATGATGTGATCCACTGTGCTGCGAACTCTCTCCCAGGTGAGCCGCTTGTCCTGCAGGGCGGACATGTCAATCTCGGTGTTGGAGTGGCCCATGTTGCACAGAATGCAGCCACTTTTCATTCGCTCGAAATGGCGCATAGTGACTACGTTCTTGTTGCCAGTGCAGGTCACCAGGATGTCCACCTTTTTGATGATGTCGTCCAGTTTAACAACGGGAAAGCCGGCCATGCTGAAATCATATTGGCTTTACTAGGGATTAAGTAAATCGGGGCTGACATGGGGAGATTGGATTAGACAGGGGAGATTTGATTAGACAGGGGTTAGATTGGATTAGACAGGGGAGATTGGATTAAACAGGGGAGATTGGATTAGACATCGGAAGATTGGATTAGACAGGGGAAGATTAGATTAGACAGGGTGAGATTGGATTAGACAGGGGTTAGATTGGATTAGACAGGGGTTAGATTGGATTAGACAGGGGTTAGATTGGATTAGACAGGTGTTAGATTGGACTAGACAGGGGTTAGATTGGATTAGACAGGGGTTTGATTGGATTAGACAGGGGTTAGATTGGATTAGACAGGGGTTAGATTGGATTAGACAGGTGTTAGATTGGATTAGACAGGGGTTGGATTGGATTAGACAGGGGTTAGATTGGATTAGACAGGGGTTAGATTGGATTAGACAGTGGGATTGGATTAGACAGGGAGATTAGATTAGAAAGCGGCAGAACTCACCAAGCCTGCAGAGCGCAGACCGGATCCACCTCCGTAACAAACACAATGCAGCCCATTTGCCTCAGAGCCTGCGAACAGCCTTTGCCAACGTAGCCGTAGCCGCAGACGCAAACAGTTTTACCGGCCAGCATAACGTCTGTTGTGCGCTTCAGCCTGCCAAGTATGCGCGCGTTACACTACTGATAAATATATCCAGTAAGTAGGCTGTTTCAAAACGGATTTCAATTAGAATTTGGATCGGGATTTACGCCTTTTCTAGGTACTGAATTTAGCCATCTAGTCAATATAGTCACTGAATCTAGTCATCTACACATCACAGTGACTAAATCTAGTCATCTACACTCCACAGTCACTAAATCTAGTCATCTTCACATCTTCGTCACTGAATCTAGTCATCTACACTCCACAGTCACTGAATCTAGTCATCTTCACATCTCCGTCACTGAATCTAGTCATCTACACATCTCCGTCACTGAATCTAGTCATCTACACATCTCCATTACTGAATCTAGTCATCTTCACATCTCCGTCACTGAATCTAGTCATCTACACATCTCCATTACTGAATCTAGTCATCTTCACATCTCCGTCACTGAATCTAGTCATCTACACATCTCCATTACTGAATCTAGTCATCTACACATCTCCGTCACTGAATCTAGTCATCTACACCCCACAGTCACTGAATCCAGTCATCTACACCCACAGTCCCTGAATCTAGTCATCTACACCCACAGTCACTGAATCTAGTCATCTACACCCCACAGTCACAGAATCTAGTCATCTACACCCCACAGTCACTGAATCTAGTCATCTACACCCCACAGTCCCTGAATCTAGTCATCTAAACATCTCCGTCACTGAATCTAGTCATCTACACCCCACAGTCACTGAATCTAGTCATCTACACCCCACAGTCACTGAATCTAGTCATCTACACCTCACAGTCACTGAATCTAGTCATCTTCACATCTCCGTCACTGAATCTAGTCATCTACACTCCACAGTCACTGAATCTAGTCATCTTCACATCTCCGTCACTGAATCTAGTCATCTACACATCTCCGTCACTGAATCTAGTCATCTACACCCCACAGTCACTGAATCTAGTCATCTACACCTCACAGTCACTGAATCTAGTCATCTTCACATCTCCGTCACTGAATCTAGTCATCTACACTCCACAGTCACTGAATCTAGTCATCTTCACATCTCCGTCACTGAATCTAGTCATCTACACATCTCCGTCACTGAATCTAGTCATCTACACATCTCCGTCACTGAATCTAGTCATCTACACATCTCCGTCACTGAATCTAGTCATCTTCACATCTCCGTCACTGAATCTAGTCATCTACACATCTCCGTCACTGAATCTAGTCATCTTCACATCTCCGTCACTGAATCTAGTCATCTACACATCTCCATTACTGAATCTAGTCATCTTCACATCTCCGTCACTGAATCTAGTCATCTACACATCTCCATTACTGAATCTAGTCATCTACACATCTCCGTCACTGAATCTAGTCATCTACACCCCACAGTCACTGAATCCAGTCATCTACACCCACAGTCCCTGAATCTAGTCATCTACACCCACAGTCACTGAATCTAGTCATCTACACCCCACAGTCACTGAATCTAGTCATCTACACCCCACAGTCACTGAATCTAGTCATCTACACCCCACAGTCCCTGAATCTAGTCATCTAAACATCTCCGTCACTGAATCTAGTCATCTACACCCCACAGTCACTGAATCTAGTCATCTACACCCCACAGTCACTGAATCTAGTCATCTACACCTCACAGTCACTGAATCTAGTCATCTTCACATCTCCGTCACTGAATCTAGTCATCTACACTCCACAGTCACTGAATCTAGTCATCTTCACATCTCCGTCACTGAATCTAGTCATCTACACATCTCCGTCACTGAATCTAGTCATCTACACCCCACAGTCACTGAATCTAGTCATCTACACCCCACAGTCACTGAATCTAGTCATCTTCACATCTCCGTCACTGAATCTAGTCATCTACACTCCACAGTCACTGAATCTAGTCATCTTCACATCTCCGTCACTGAATCTAGTCATCTACACATCTCCGTCACTGAATCTAGTCATCTACACATCTCCATTACTGAATCTAGTCATCTTCACATCTCCGTCACTGAATCTAGTCATCTACACATCTCCATTACTGAATCTAGTCATCTTCACATCTCCGTCACTGAATCTAGTCATCTACACATCTCCATTACTGAATCTAGTCATCTACACATCTCCGTCACTGAATCTAGTCATCTACACCCCACAGTCACTGAATCTAGTCATCTACACCCACAGTCCCTGAATCTAGTCATCTACACCCACAGTCACTGAATCTAGTCATCTACACCCCACAGTCACTGAATCTAGTCATCTACACCCCACAGTCACTGAATCTAGTCATCTACACCCCACAGTCCCTGAATCTAGTCATCTACACATCTCCGTCACTGAATCTAGTCATCTACACCCCACAGTCACTGAATCTAGTCATCTACACCCCATAGTCACTGAATCTAGTCATCTACACACCACAGTCACTGAATCTAGTCATCTACACCCCACAGTCACTGAATCTAGTCATATTCACACCACAGTCACTGAATCTAGTCATATTCACACCACAGTCACTGAATCTAGTCATCTACACCCCACAGTCCCTGAATCTAGTCATCTACACCCCACAGTCCCTGAATCTAGTCATCTACACATCTCCGTCACTGAATCTAGTCATCTACACCCCACAGTCACTGAATCTAGTCATCTACACCCACAGTCCCTGAATCTAGTCATCTACACCCACAGTCACTGAATCTAGTCATCTACACCCCACAGTCACTGAATCTAGTCATCTACACCCCACAGTCACTGAATCTAGTCATCTAAACATCTCCGTCACTGAATCTAGTCATCTTCACCCCACAGTCACTGAATCTAGTCACCTACACCCCACAGTCCCTGAATCTAGTCATCTACACCTCACAGTCACTGAATCTAGTCATCTAAACATCTCCGTCACTGAATCTAGTCATCTTCACCCCACAGTCACTGAATCTAGTCATCTACACCCCACAGTCACTGAATCTAGTCATCTACACCCCACAGTCACTGAATCTAGTCATATTCACACCACAGTCACTGAATCTAGTCATATTCACACCACAGTCACTGAATCTAGTCATATTCACACCACAGTCTCTGAATCTAGTCATCTACACCCCACAGTCACTGAATCTAGTCATCTACACCCCACAGTCACTGAATCTAGTCATCTACACCCACAGTCACTGAATCTAGTCATCTACACATCTCCGTCACTGAATCTAGTCATCTACACCTCACAGTCACTGAATCTAGTCATCTACACCCCACAGTCACTGAATCTAGTCATATTCACACCAGTCTCTGAATCTAGTCATCTACACCCCACAGTCACTGAATCTAGTCATCTACACCCCACAGTCACTGAATCTAGTCATCTACACCCCACAGTCACTGAATCTAGTCATCTACACCTCACAGTCACTGAATCTAGTCATCTACACCCCACAGTCACTGAATCTAGTCATATTCACACCACAGTCACTGAATCTAGTTATCTACACCCGACAGTCCCTGAATCTAGTCATCTACACCCCACAGTCCCTGAATCTAGTCATCTACACATCTCCGTCACTGAATCTAGTCATCTACACCCACAGTCACTGAATCTAGTCATCTACACATCTCCGTCACTGAATCTAGTCATCTACACCCACAGTCACTGAATCTAGTCATCTACACCCCACAGTCACTGAATCTAGTCATCTACACCCCACAGTCACTGAATCTAGTCATCTACACCCCACAGTCACTGAATCTAGTCATCTACAGCCCACAGTCACTGAATCAAAGCCCCCAATCCCAGTCGCCGCCAACTCACCCGTCAATGATGCCCTCCCTGGCCATGTAGTAGGTGTCGAACCGAGGCTTGACCACCGAGTCGCACAGGTTGATAGCGGGACACGGCAGCAGGCTGGGCGCACCAGGCTCCCGGCTGCACATCTGGTACAGCCTGTGGACGCCAGGGATTGACTCCTCAACGATGCCTCGAAGCTGGCGAAACAGCGCGGGAAACTGCTTGCTCATCCGGTTAGTAGCGTCGCCGCCATCGTCCAAGATGAGGTTGGCCGACCAGCTCTCCGTTTCGATGCACTGCTCAATGCACCACCAGAAATCTTCGTCGGACTCGCCGCGCCAGGCGAATATTGGAATGTCCGCCTCGGCTAGGGCGGCCGCCACCTGTACAATGGAGGTGGCGCGGATGAAGTCAGACAATGCTTTAGAAAACATTAAATTTGGGTTGTCGTGTCAGAGTCGAATGACAGGGGTGTCAGAAAGGTGTGATGGGGAAGTGTCAGGGGGAGTGTCATGCGGGAATGTCAGGACTAGGAGTGACTGTCAGGGGTATCAGGCAGGAGTGTCAGTGGTTGTCAGGAGGGAGTGTCAGTGGGTTTTAGGGGTATAGGGGGTGCCGTGGAGATAGGGGGTGTCAGGGAGATAGGGGGTGTCAGGGAGATAGGGGGTGTCAGGGAGATAGGGGATGTCAGGGAGATAGGGGGTGTCAGGGAGATAGGGGGTGTCAGGGAGATAGGGATATCAGGGAGATAGGGGGTGTCAGGGAGATAGGGATATCAGGGAGATAGGGGATATCAGGGAGATAGGGGATATCAGGGAGATAGGGGATGTCAGGGAGATAGGGGACGTCAGGGAGATAGGGGTGTCAGGGAGATAGGGGATATCAGGGAGATAGGGGATGTCAGGGAGATAGGGGGTGTCAGGGAGATAGGGGGTGTCAGGGAGATAGGGGGTGTCAGGGAGATAGGGATATCAGGGAGATAGGGGGTGTCAGGGAGATAGGGATATCAGGGTGATAGGGGATATCAGGGAGATAGGGGATATCAGGGAGATAGGGGATATCAGGGAGATAGGGGACGTCAGGGAGATAGGGGACGTCAGGGAGATAGGGGTGTCAGGGAGATAGGGGATGTCAGGGAGATAGGGGATATCAGGGAGATAGGGGATATCAGGGAGATAGGGGATATCAGGGAGATAGGGGATGTCAGGGAGATAGGGGATATCAGGGAGATACGGGATGTCAGGGAGATAGGGGACGTCAGGGAGATAGGGGTGTCAGGGAGATAGGGGATGTCAGGGAGATAGGGGATGACGGGATGTCAGGGAGATAGGGGACGTCAGGGAGATAGGGGATATCAGGGAGATAGGGGATATCAGGGAGATAGGGGATATCAGGGAGATAGGGGATATCAGGGAGATAGGGGACGTCAGGGAGATAGGGGTGTCAGGGAGATAGGGGATGTCAGGGAGATAGGGGGTGTCAGGGAGATAGGGGGTGTCAGGGAGATAGGGGTTGTCAGGGGACAGGAAATTTAGCTGATGCTGTGACAGTGTGTCCTGTGAAGTGCGCTAATAGGCTTGCAATGTGCCATAAAGGATCTATTACTGGCCTCATTCTGGGTAGAATAGATATTGCAGGAACAGCAGCGCAGCGTGGCCCCCAGCTGAGCCAGAGTCTCGATAAACACAGCCGTCTGCGCGTTGATGTGGATGCACACCAGGATTCGAGCCCCGGCCAGTGGCTGATCCGCGGCGGCCTTCTTGCGCAGGGTCATCAAGCCGCCCATCTCCTGTTCCACTAAGTCGATCTCGCGCCTGCCGAACTGGTGCTGGCCGATTCGTTTGACCCGGAAATCGGCGAATCCGCGACTATTGCGCTGCACGTGATCGCGCGTGTTCAGCCGCGAGGCGTCCTCGTCGTCAGACTCGGAGCCGATGGATGAGGCTGGGGCGGTGAAGCAGGTAGGGAGGAGTATTGATACTTTTTGGAAGGCTGCTGAAGCTAGCCTGAGGCTTTTGCGAGGCTGTTGAAGCGAGCCTGAGGCTTTTTCGAGGCTGCTGAATCCAGCCTGAGGATCTGAAGGGGACTGAAGCTAGCCTAGGAATCTGGGTCAGAGAGGACTGAAACTAGCCTTAGGATCTGAGAGGAGACTGAATCTAATCTGAGGATCTGGGAGGAGACTGAAGCCAGCCTGAGGATCTGAGAGGAGACTGAAGCCAGCCTGAGGATCTGAGAGGAGACTGAAGCCAGCCTGAGGATCTGAAGGGGGACTGAAGCTAGCCTAGGAATCTGGGTCAGAGAGGACTGAAACTAGCCTTAGGATCTGAGAGGAGACTGAATCTAATCTGAGGATCTGGGAGGAGACTGAAGCCAGCCTGAAGATCTGAGAGAGGACTGAAGCCAGCCTGAGGATCTGAGAGGAGACTGAAGCCAGCCTGAGGATCTGAGAGGAGACTGAAGCCAGCCTGAGGATCTGAGAGGAGACTGAAGCTAGCCTGAGGATCTGAGAGGAGACTGAAGCCAGCCTGAGGATCTGAGAGGAGACTGAAGCCAGCCTGAGGATCTGAGAGGAGACTGAAGCCAGCCTGAGGATCTGAGAGGAGACTGAAGCTAGCCTGAGGATCTGAGGAGACTGAAGCCAGCCTGAGGATCTGAGAGAAGACTGAAGCCAGCCTGAGGATCTGAGAGGAGACTGAAGCTATTCTAAAAACATGTCAGTGAAAAATGGTAGCCCTGATGCTGTTGAGAACATCAAAAAATCTCACAGTGAAAAGATAATTAAAAGTTAATTTTCAGCTATGGAAAAACTCAGTCTCACAGTCATATGACACAGTCGAATTTTTCCCGATTGAAGTAGACGAAATCTTTCTTTTAGCAGAGTCCGATGATGCTGAGTCCATGTCTTCGACTACAACTGCTTCGGCGCGACTGCCACTAGTACCGTCAGGTAGCAAGGTATAACTCTAGGCTGCATAGTTACTAATGCAAGAAAAAGCTATTTAACCGAATCTAAAACAAAGTTACTCTGCCAGGCCAGCCATAGGTGGAACCTGATTCACCCAATCATAGCGAATCCATCAGAATTCAATGATTCAGCTGCTGAAATGTTGCTATGGTTGCAGCCCCAGCAATTAAGCATATCAGGGAGGCTGGCCCGGCAACTGACACTATGGGAGGCTGGCTCAGCAACTGAGGATCTGGGAGGCTGGCTCAGCAACTGACACTCTGGGAAGCTGGCCCAGCAACTGAGGATCTGGGAGGCTGGCCCAGCAACTGACACTCTGGGAAGCTGGCCCAGCAACTGAGGATCTGGGAGCCTGCAAGGCTAGCCCAGCAACTGAGGATCTGGGAGCCTGCAAGGCTAGCCCAGCAACTGAAGATCTGGGAGCCTCAAAGGCTAGCCCAGCAACTGAGGATCTGGGAGCCTGCAAGGCTAGCCCAGCAACTGAGGATCTGGGAGCCTGCAAGGCTAGCCCAGCAACTGAGGATCTGGGAGCCTGCAAGGCTAGCCCAGCAACTGAGGATCTGGTAGCCTGCAAGGCTAGCCCAGCAACTGAGGATCTGGGAGCCTGCAAGGCTAGCCCAGCAACTGAGGATCTGGGAGCCTGCAAGGCTAGCCCAGCAACTGAGGATCTGGGAGCCTGCAAGGCTAGCCAGCAACTGAGGATCTGGGAGCCTGCAAGGCTAGCCCAGCAACTGAGGATCTGGGAGCCTGCAAGGCTAGCCCAGCAACTGAGGATCTGGGAGCCTGCAAGGCTAGCCCAGCAACTGAGGATCTGGGAGCCTGCAAGGCTAGCCCAGCAACTGAGGATCTGGGAGCCTGCAAGGCTAGCCCAGCAACTGAGGATCTGGGAGCCTCAAAGGCTAGGCCAGCAACTGAGGATCTGGGAGCCTGCAAGGCTAGCCCAGCAACTGAGGATCTGGGAGCCTGCAAGGCTAGCCCAGCAACTGAAGATCTGGGAGCCTCAAAGGCTAGCCCAGCAACTGAGGATCTGGGAGCCTGCAAGGCTAGCCCAGCAACTGAGGATCTGGGAGCCTGCAAGGCTAGCCCAGCAACTGAGGATCTGGGAGCCTCAAAGGCTAGCCCAGCAACTGAAGATCTGGGAGCCTGCAAGGCTAGCCCCACAACTGAAGATCTAAGAGGGCTTCATTCCCTTTCAACTACTGTAAACTGACGAAGCCCACTGCGAGCAGAGTGGGATGAAAGTATTAAAAACACAAGGAATCCCTGAATTATTACATTCTCGGTTCATTAAACGCGTTGACTGCGTGAAGCCAGACGGAGTAAACAACCTAGGAGTGTAAAAAACGAAAATGGGAAAAAAACAGACCAGGCAGAGAAAATCTGAGGAATATTTTGCCAGTTTCGGGTGGGCGGGCTTCTAATTAGAGTCTTATTAGCCTAGCTCACCGATTTTCACACTCGCACAGAAAGAGGTAGCAATTATTTTTCTTCAAGAAAAAAAACAGCACGTGACACACTGGGAAAAATGGAAACTTGTCATGTGAAATTTGTTATTAAATGTTGATACAAGCATCTAGAAGGCTAACCCACCAGCAACTAAGGATCTGGGAGGCTGGCCCAGCAATGGAGGATCAACTGAGGATAAAGTAAAGATAACTCACATATTGGTTATTTGACTTGAAGGCAGCAATCTTTTTTAACTCATTATCAGATAAAGCTTGAAAAGATTTTTGGAAAGAAAGATTAGAAATTCAGTATATAGGAAGGAAAGCAAGCAAGATTTTCATTTCTCTTGTATTAGATTGTGGCAACTCTCCGGTAGGGTTGAGGGCGATTCTCACGTAGGGTTGAGGGGAGATTCTCAGGTAGGGTTGAGGGGAGGCGATTCTCAGGTAGGGTTGAGGGGCGATTCTCAGGTAGGGTTGAGGGGCGATGCTCAGGTAGGGTTGAGGGGCGATTCTCACGTAGGGTTGAGGGGAGATTCTCAGGTAGGGTTGAGGGGAGGCGATTCTCAGGTAGGGTTGAGGGGAGGCGATTCTCAGGTAGGGTTGAGGGGCGATTCTCAGGTAGGGTTGAGGGGCGATGCTCAGGTAGGGTTGAGGGGCGATTCTCAGGTAGGGTTGAGGGGAGATTCTCAGGTAGGGTTTAGGGGAGGCGATTCTCAGGTAGGGTTGAGGGGCGATTCTCAGGTAGGGTTGAGGGGCGATTCTCACGTAGGGTTGAGGGGAGATTCTCAGGTAGGGTTGAGGGGCGATTCTCACGTAGGGTTGAGGGGCGATTCTCAGGTAGGGTTGAGGGGCGATGCTCAGGTAGGGTTGAGGGGAGGCGATTCTCAGCTAGGGTTGAGGGGAGGCGATTCTCAGGTAGGGTTGAGGGGAGATTCTCAGGTAGGGTTGAGGGGAGGCGATTCTCAGGTAGGGTTGAGGGGAGGCGATTCTCAGGTAGGGTTGAGGGGCGATTCTCAGGTAGGGTTGAGGGGCGATGCTCAGGTAGGGTTGAGGGGCGATTCTCACGTAGGGTTGAGGGGAGATTCTCAGGTAGGGTTGAGGGGAGGCGATTCTCAGGTAGGGTTGAGGGGCGATTCTCAGGTAGGGTTGAGGGGCGATTCTCACGTAGGGTTGAGGGGAGATTCTCAGGTAGGGTTGAGGGGCGATTCTCACGTAGGGTTGAGGGGCGATTCTCAGGTAGGGTTGAGGGGCGATGCTCAGGTAGGGTTGAGGGAGGCGATTCTCAGCTAGGGTTGAGGGGAGGCGATTCTCAGGTAGGGTTGAGGGGAGGCGATTCTCAGGTAGCGTTGAGGGGAGGCGATTCTCAGGTAGCGTTGAGGGGAGGCGATTCTCAGCTAGGATTGAGCAGCGATTCTTAGGTAGGGTGGAGGGGCGACTTTGTGTGAGTGAGACTTTAGGGCGATTTTCAGGTAGGTTTGAGGGCAATTCTCAGGTAACACACAGTGTGAATTAACAGTTGAACAATAACACTCACTGCCTCCAGTGTAGCTCTCAGTTGAAGACTCATGACGATACTTATGGCCCTGAGCCTTGAACTCTTCAGCACTGCTATTGTTTTTTGAATTCTCCTAGAAAATATAGAAAGACAAATGTCTCATATACTTTAGAGTATTCAAAATTTTTAATTGTACAATAGAATTTTATAAGTGTGCATTTTGCTACACTAAGTGGTTTTTGCTACACTACTTATATATAGTAGTTTAGTAGTAGACCTAGAAGTCTAAGGTGAAATCAAACTACAAATAGTAGCCTAGAAGACATTTATTCTCTGAATTTGGGAGAAAAAAATGGAAGCAAACAAGTGTTAGCCAAATTCAATTCTAATCAAACTATTCAAAAACTAATCTAAAAAACAAATAGCTCTTAAGCATCAAGCAGCCCTTTTAGATGGCTGAACCTCAATTACAACTTGAGGCCCCTAGCAAAGCTTTTTTATATCAATTTGGGAATTTTTTTAAATTGATATCCCATTAAAGAATTTTTATAAAAGATTCAAATCTATAAAATAAATTCATTGAAAAATTTAACCTTGCTAGGAAAATTTTGCAATGATAACAGGCTAGGCCCCTAATAACAATAATTTGACAACAGGTTGACAATAAATCACCCTGGGACCTTGCCATCATGGCAAGTTAATAAATCAGAGTCCAATAGAAAGTAGACAACAAAGCAGATTTGGAATTGTACTTTGCATAATACTACTGACTTGAACAAATCATACTTATTTTAGTAAATCAAAAATAAATTGACGAGGTTATTGTCTAGTCTTTAACCTGTTGTTGCTTGTTGTCACAGTGTTTGTGTTATTGCTACAATTTTTTTCCTAGTATGACCTTGGAGATATTAAGAATAATGGACTATATACTTAGTTCCTTCAAAATTTCTTTCCTAAAAATATTTATTAAATTAAACATACAAATTTATTACAATCACAATCAATAATATATAATATTTTATTGGCTAATCTTAAGTCTCCAATCCTAATGTAATAAATAATAAACAAATTATTATTAAAGTTTAACTATTTTTATTTTTAATATTGTATAAACTTTAACTTGAAACTAATTAATAGCTTTCTTTAAGTAAAGACAAAAAAAATTAACTTTTATATTAGGGCCTAGCCTAGGCTGTATTAAGATCATATGATTCCTCTATAAAGTTTTTAAATATACCTAGAATGTTTTATTTTATTGTTAATGTTAGGTAAGGTTAACATACTATTAATTTGAATAATGAAAAGTCAGATATTATTCAAGTTCAACAGATCAGAGTTGAGACTATTGAGCCAATTCAAACTCAGTTAAGTTCGACAGGTTGCCCGCCCCCCAACCTTTGGACGGACCTAAAAAATCAAAAGGGGGAACCAAGCGATTTGAGCCACCCCTTTCGCCCCCCCTGGCCTTACCCTCCAGAATCTGCCCCCCCCCCCACAAAGAAATTCAGGTTGCGCTACTGTAGTTAGGCCCCGCCTGCCACTGCCACTGCCACGAACTTGAGCATAATTCACGCGACGAAGCATAATTCACGCGATTATTATAGAATTAAGCGTTTTTATTCACATTTGAAATGTTACTTAGTTTTCGTGTGTATCCGTAATAACGACGTTGTAACTTAATCCGTCGAGGATTTCAAAATTAAATAAGATGAAAAAGCTTTGAACTACAACCTGACATTAAAATTAAAATTAAAATGAAAATTATACTGTGAACTGATTTGCCGAATCCTACTTAAAAGGCTTTCCGTTGTGGTATACTTCCTTGCTGAGTTTTGATTTCAGAGAATCCTCTAGCGTGACGTCATTATATATTTTTTGAAGAAAATACAAATTGGAAACTTAGTATATTTAATTAGACTGCATAACAGACCGTATAATATATTAATATCAGTCTGGCTGTTGAGGACGCACAACGCGGTTTCACGTCCACAGAAACTGTCTATGGTTGAAAAAGCTTTAGCTATATGCTTAGTGGCGGTTTCGCAGTCCGCGGAGACTGTCTATGGTTGAAACCCAAATAGAGTTTGAAGCATTCTTCTCCTGGTGGGTGGGTCGAGAGAAAAATAAGATTTAAACAGCTTTAAAGGTTCGTAACTAGCCATTTTTCACTGGGAATCAATACTAGAGGAAGATATTAGCGGTATAGAAATGAATGAGATTGCGTTTCTGCAGCAACTTATTTGGACATCGTGATCCTGGTGAAGAAGTTAGTCAGTGGACAGGTCTGAGCGTAAGACAGCAGCAGTTGATTGACGCAGAATTGTCCAATCCAAGCACATTCAACATTACACCACGCTAGACAGATGTGTCGTGGATTGCAGTTTCAAACTACGACCATGTATTTGAGGTAACTATTGATGAACTATCCAACCACGGGTAGGTTGGATAGTTAGTTGCAAGAGGGTGTTTGCAACCATGTTATTTACTGAATTCTTTCGTTTATTTCGTGTTTCATTCATGTTGTGTTTGCTCTCGCAGTGAAATATACTGAGACGAAAAGTTATCCAATTTTACCCATGCTTAAATCAGTCGTGAGCAGATTTGCTTTGACCATAGACAGTGACGGCGGACAAATGTAGAGCGTTTCAATCGCGTTTCAACCCAGGCAGCCTACCCATAACAAGTATCGCGCATTCGATAGGATATACCGGCATAGATGAGGTTTCCATTTTAAATAATCTGCCGGAACTTTATGGTGCCAGAAGCACATCTAGAAACGTCGAAAGTTTAGTAATCCGACTTAGTACTCAGATACTCAGATTATCAACAAAAAAATCTAGCTACCGTGAAACATGCCGCTGTCTTTTGTTCGAAAAAAGGAATTATCTACGAAACAAACAAGGAATATTTTAAATTTGGCAATCCGCCTTAAGTGCACAAGACATGAAATTGTAATAGTAATAAACACTGAGGGTGTTTTGTGTATTTAATTTGCAAAATATCAACTATTTACAAGAAATAGGCACAGAAAAATACAAAAAAACGCTGGCTAACCATGCGCGCATAGTTAGAAAAACTTTTGAAGGCCAAATATCGAGATAGACAAAATTAGCTGGTGCACAATTCCAATACATAATCAATTTTTGCAACTGCAAAATAGAAGACCGTGTGGTATAAACTAAGCGAATGCAAAACTCACAATGTAAGTCAAAGGCATCAATTGACATATATATAATATATGTATATATATATATGTTTATAATCAAGGCATTTTCGATTGGTGCTTCGTTTTGTATAAAAAAACAATGATTTCCACCCTGGTCTTAATAGCTACCGTCTGCAGTTGGCGGTTTCATATATCAATACAGCAACAATAATAAGGTAAGAAAATGAAAGTCTTTGAAGTAAAAAAAACTGATTACAGAATATTTAAAGCTATCAGCATAACCGAGAGAGGTTAGATTATAATATATAGAATAAAGCGACAAGATATGTCTTGTTGGTTTAATAATAATAATAAAACTACTGAAAATACGAATTACTAAGGCATTAAAAGAGGCCTCTTAGCAGCTAAAAAATGAATTCTATTTATGAAAAATATACACAGATCAATAGAAAAGAGAACAACAAAACACGAGTGACACAGAAAAATCGCGCACCCTCTCATGCAGTTACCATGGTCTGCAAAACAAAACGCCAAACGTAAAGGAAAAATGCTATTAATTATCAGTTAGTGGTGTACCAAATATGTGCGTAATTTATCGATATTTAGCCCACGACAAGGCTCGTCACGTGACCGTCTCGTGAACGCCGACAGCTGACGGACCGGCTGTGCTTGACGACTGGGCGCCAACGAGCAGCAACGATCTGGACGAGCGCGGCCGAGCCAAACTGCTGCCAGACGTTGGCTCGCAGCCGCTGTCGAAATCTGTGGAGCTGGGACTCTTCTGGCCGGTGAAGGTGCTGCACAGAGGGACCGCCTGTTGCTGCTGGTATGAGAGCTGCTGTTGCAGCAAAACCCGTTGCGCGTGCCTACTCCCACGCGAACTGGTCAATGATGACTGCTGTTGAGTCAATAATTGCTGCTCCTGCAACTGTTGGAGACGCTGATGATTGTGCAAATAGCAGGCCTGCGAATCGTAACCATGACAACGCAGGTGCTCTACAGAGTCGCCGCTACTCGCGCTGCCAGTGTTATAGTCGCTAGTTTCTGTTGGCTGCTGCTGCTGCTGCTGCTGCTGTGGCTTCTGCTTTTGCCGTTTCTGCTGCTGCTGGGTAAACTGAGACAGCTGTTGTATTGGCTGGTAGGAGCGCTGGTGCTGCAGCAGAGGGAACCGGCTGTTGCCGTTCCCCATAGCAACCGCATTACCCCCACCGCCGCCACCATTGACAATGAGATCCGGCTCGCTTCGATGGGCGTTATTACCGTTGCCATAGCGACTTAAACGTTGAGAAGATTTTCGACGCAACTGCAACTGATCAGCCGGTTGTTGCTGCTGCTGCTGCTGCTGCTGCGGCAGGTGGAACGGCGGAATCGGCGGCGGCGCGGAACCGCCAGCGGCGGCGGCAGCAGCGGCAGCAGCAGCAGCGGCGGCGGCCGGAGCAAACGAAGGAGGCGGCAGGCCAACAGAGAATAATTCGCCAGATTTCGAATGCGGCAAAGCCATCATTGATGACATCATTAGTGGGATTTGCTGCTGCTGTTGCTGTTGCTGCGGTTGCTGCTGCTGCAGAAGAGACGGCTGCCGGGACAGGCCAGACAACGCCGGCTCCGACCGGTACATCTGCTCCCGGTGCGCCCGCGCCTGATCCTCCAATCGTTGGCTAAGCGATCGTTTCATTCGCCGCGACTTCCTACGCAGGAACACGAACACCACGCACCAGAGCAGGGTGGTGAGCAGCACGCAGGATGTCGCCGACACCACGACCGCGAATATCAGCAGGGAGAAGTTCGTGCCGCCGCTGCCGCCGCCGGGATCCCCGGTGGACACCTTAGACGAGCCGTCGACGTCGCCGCCATCGGCTGTAGACACCGGCGGCGACGGCGGCCGCCTAGTCGTAGTTGTCAGCCATTTGGCACCGTCGTCCACTTCAACAATCGGCCGGTTGCCAACCACCAGCTGAACCCGGCGACTAACCAGCCCGACAGGGTTGCGAGCTTCGCACTGATAGACGCCAGCGTCGGCCAGCACAGCCGATGTCAGGCGAAGCTGCGACTCGCTGCGATTGTTCAACAGCTGATCGTTGAAGTACCAGGCATAATTTGGCGCCGGGTTGGCGTCGGCTTTGCAGTCCAAGACGAGGTCGCCGCCGGGTCTGACGCCGACCCTGGCCGACCAGGCCGAGTCGGACACGAACTTAGGACTGGTGAGCACCTCCAGATTGAATGCGGTCTCAACCCGGCCGCCGGCATTCTCGCTGATGCAGATGTACCGACCCGTGTCGGCGCTGGTCAATCGGCGTATGCCGAATTTAGCGGCGTCGCCTTCCGGCAGAGTTAAACGACGCTCCACAGCGGCTGGGAAGTTGCCAAGGCGACGGAGGCTCTGCTCCGGTTTGGGGAAGCCGACGCTGGCACAGGGAATCTCAACGCTATCGCCCTCATTGGCCTCGTAGAGCGGCTTGGGTCGTTGGACGAATCGAGGAGGTGATAGAACTCGAATGGTGGCTGCTAGGGAATAGACGGCCGCCTGCGAGCTGCTGACTGTGACGGAGCAGCGGTAGAGTCCGGAGTCGCTGGTGTTCAGCTGAGTTAGACGGAGCTGGGCGCGCCACTCTTTGTCCGAGCGGATCAGGCTGACCTGCAGTTTTTAGTAGTTGGATATGGGATATGTAACTGAAAATATGGGATTAGTAACTGCAGATATGGGATTAGGAACTGCATATATGGGATTAGGATTAGGAACTGCAGATATGGAATAAGGAACTGCTGATATGGGATAAGGAACTGCATATATGGGATTAGGGACTGCATATATGGGATTAAGAACTGTATATATGGGATTAGGGACTGCATATATGGGATTATTAACTGCATATATGGGATTAGGAACGGCATATATGGGATTAGGAACTGCATATATGGGATTAAGAATTGCAGATATGGGATTAGGAGTTGCAGATACGGGATTAGGAACTGCAGATACGGGATTAGGAACTGCAGATATGGGATTAGGGACTGCATATATGAGATTATTAACTGCATATATGGGATTAGGAACGGCATATATGGGATTAGGAACTGCATATATGGGATTAAGAACTGCAGATATGGGATTAGGAGTTGCAGATACGGGATTAGGAACTGCAGATATGGGATTAGGATTAGAACTGCAGATATGGGATAAGGAACTGCAGATATGGGATAAGGAACTGCAGATATGGGATTAGGAACTGCTGATATGGGATTAGGAACTGCAGATATGGGATTAAGAACTGCAGATATGGGATTAAGAGCTGCAAATATGGGATTAGGAACTGCAGATATGGG
>NIVC01002275.1:0-7500 GCA_002269645.1 Macrostomum lignano | reverse complement strand
GCAGACCGCTAATTGGAGCTTTGGAGGATATGTGCAGGTAGGCAGAAAGATGGGAGATGAGAGATGGAGGTAGAGATGTGAGAGGGAGGGAGAGAGATGTGAGTGGGAGGGAGAGAGATGTGAGAGGGAGGGAGAGAGATGTGAGTGGGAGGGAGAGAGATGTGAGAGGGAGGGAGAGAGATGTGAGTGGGAGGGAGAGAGATGTGAGAGGGAGGGAGAGGATGAGAGGGAGGGAGGGAGATGTGAGTGGGAGGGAGAGATATGTGAGAGGGAGGGAGAGAGATGTGAGTGGGAGGGAGAGAGATGTGAGTGGGGGGAGAGAGATGTGAGTGGGAGGGAGAGAGATGTGAGAGGAAGGGAGAGAGATGTAAGAGGGAGGGAGAGAGATGTGAGAGGGAGGGAGAGAGATGTGAG
This sequence comes from Macrostomum lignano, assembly GCA_002269645.1. Classification (NCBI taxonomy): domain Eukaryota; kingdom Metazoa; phylum Platyhelminthes; family Macrostomidae; genus Macrostomum; species Macrostomum lignano. The sequence continues at coordinate 7,086 of NIVC01002275.1, read as the reverse complement.
AGGGAGGGAGAGAGATGTGAGAGGGAGGGAGAGAGATGTGAGAGGGAGTTGTGAGAGGGAGGGAGAGAGATGTGAGAGGGAGGGAGAGAGATGTGAGAGGGAGGGAGAGAGATGTGAGAGGGAGTTGTGAGAGGGAGGGAGAGAGATGTGAGAGGGAGGTAGAGAGATGTGAGAGGGGGGAGAGATGTGAGAGGGAGTTGTGAGAGGGTGGGAGAGAGGTATGAGACGGACGGAGATGTAAAAGGAGGTAGAGAGATGTGAGAGGGAGAGAGGGTTTAGCAAATGGAATAAAACGACTGAGGAATTACGGATGCAACGCTAGAATACACACATGTAGGCAGCTAAGGACATGGAGACAGGTAAACAGCCTAGAAGACAGAAGCAGCTTGAATATTTTGTCTATCGAAATAGACAAAGTCTTAAAATCTATAAGTTCATAAATTTAAAAGCAATGAAAGATTCAAAAAGAAAAAGGCGGTCATACACACGTGGCTTGAACATCCAAGGAATCTACAACAATAAACAAATCCTTGAGAGATGCTTTTAACCCTCTCCAAATTTCAAGTGGTTTTTTCTTCAATCAATTCTTCGAAAGGCTTTTTTAGTCGTTTTTTTCAAGTCATCATACACTCAGTGTAGTATAAACAGATTTTACAGCACTTCACAAACATTTTTATGGGCCACTAAACATCCAAGGCTAAGATTTTAAGTAATAATAATAATTTGATTTTACATACTCAGGAAGACTCTGGACACCCTGGACAGACATGGTCCCACGCAACCAGCGCCGAGGCAATTCTGACCAATTCTGAGCACATACTGTACGCAGGCATGCACTGACTTTCAAAGACTCAGACGGCGCGGTCAACGCTATGACCAGCGGTAGAGTTTTAGATAGATGCGATTTTTATGAAAAAAACACGCTACCACAACGCACCTCTCCTCTATCCCCCCTAGAGGCAGAAAGTAGGAAGACTACAAGGAAAGAAATAAGAATAGAAGAAATTGAAAGTTTCTGCAGACAAACGGATAGATAGCTGGCGGTGGACGATGGTGTCTGTATGATAGAAGACAAGCAAAAGAAGAAGAAGCAGAGCAGCGGCACAGCGGCAGCAGCAGCAACAGCTGCCCCACACGGATATGACATGCAAATTGCAAAGTCTTTCTTCTATCAGCCGGCCCGGCAACACAATCCTGCCGACGGGTATATTAGCCAGAGAAGAGAAAAAGGCGTCGGATCTGTTTCAGTTAGCTAGAAGAAGACGCTTTTTCTCGATTAGCTAAGCAGCACCAAGGGAAGGAAGCTGCACACACACACACACACACACACACACACACACACACACACACACACACACACACACACTGGCCACATGTGCGAACCACATGCTAGCTATGGGAGCAATTGCGGCCTAACACCACAGTCTCCACAGCTTGTGTCCTGGCCCCGAACTAATAAATGACAAAACCTTTTCAAAGTTATTAACGCCGCCAGAATCGTAAAAGCTGCGCAGCTCGCGCTTAGAATCGGTTTTCTTCAGACTGAAAACTTTTCTGCTTCTTTTTTTCTTAAGAAAACTGATGGACACCCTCTGATCAAGCTTGCTGGCGCCCCTGATACTGATGGCGCCCCTGGTGCTGATGGCGCCCCTGGTGCTAAAGCCCCTGGTGCTGGCACCCCTGGTGCTAAAGCCCCTGGTGCTGGCCCCCCTGGAGCTAAAGCTCCGTTGACTGACGCCACAATTGCTGGCATTTCTATTATCAAGCGTCCTGACAGCGTTAATTTGGCTGTTGCTGACTATATAAAAGAGCATACATTTGCATTGTTATCCGGGGCTCATCAATCATGCCACAGTCGTGCCAAAAGTCTCAGTTTTTGGAAGAATGCAGCCAAAAGTTGGTTAGAATGCAGCGGTTAAAGCATAGGAGCCATGACAGCGCATTACCGCAGCTCAACTGAGAACTGATCTAAGCTGGAGATCGTGTCGTGTCAACGCGCAGTGCGGGTAAAGCGGCATTATAAAACTACTCAAATGTCCAGCCAAGCCCCACACATTTCTCTCTCTCCTGTTCCTCTCTTTCCTCTATAGCACACGCCACACACCATGCGCGAGATCTTCTCACTTCTCATACACTCTATAGCGCCTACAACTCTTGCCTCAAAATCTGCATTGTCCCTTCACCCAGTAACCCACTGCTAACTAACCAAACCGCCTACTAAGCCCTCCCTTACCTCATCACAATTGAGCCACCAGTGTAGAGAGAGAAATAGGAGGACTTAGGGGTGGTTAGTAAGGCTCATTAACACTAGGAGAATTGGAATAATAGAGCTTAGCAGAAGCTCAGCCTGAGCACTAGCGCACGCACACACACACACACACAGAGCGACTAAACTAACACCCCAAAAACCTAATGTCACACCATGAGCGTGTATGCATAATGTTAATTATTATTAATAACGCATACCAACTAACACGCACACACACACGCATACATATATGATTCATTACAAACCGGGCACATAACTTCTCTCCTTTCCTCTCCCTCTCTCCCTATACATTTCTTCCCCGTCGACACATGGACGAGCAAGAGACAAAGAAAAATGGAGAGAGAGAGAGGTGTATGCAGGGAGAAAAAAGTTAAGCTCTATTCTGAAAGGTTTAAGCTACCGCACGGTGTGAATGAGTGTGTTGTGGTAGAAACTAGGCCTTTTTAGATTGGCGAATGAATGAATCTGAAGCTTAGCTTTAACAAAAGTGGGAAACACACACGGATAGAAAAAGTAGAATTCAGTGGCACTGAGGCTAGAAGCTTTAGACACGCACACACAGAAGCAGACAAGGCGTTATGCCAGTACTACAGCAGCAGCAGCAGCAGCAGCCGTAACCCTCGTCCCCTAGAAGAAGAAAGAAACCACACAGAGAATGGGAACACTGGCAAGGCTCTGACCCCTCTCTCACCCCCACAAAACCGCCCACCCTCATTCCCCTCCCTTAAGGCAGTAGGCTTATAAAAGCCAGATAGAAATAATGTGTGGACACGACGCCCACAGCTGTGTGGCAACTGCTTACTGCCGTCCTTCGCTGCATCCAACTAACGCACCAAAAAACCGACCACCCCGATAGACAGCCACACACACACACACACACACAAAGCTAACACCAAAGTCTTCACTTCACCTCTCTCCCCCTCTCCCTCCCTCTTTCTATCTGACACTTTTGCTGTCAACTGTCCGCCACCCAACTCCCTTGCAGCCTGCCTAAACTTCACGACGACAGACGCAGGCTGGGCTCTCCCCAATCTCCCCCACCCTATAGCGACAGAAGCAAACAGGAGGCCCTGAGGCCTCCCAGTTTACAGTGTATAATCAATACTCTTTCTGTGCTTTAGAGTCTGCATTGAGTAGTGCAAGCTTTCAATCGATATGAATGACTTAATTTATTATTAATATTCATAATTGCCCATAAATTTTATTGAAACCTAGCTTATTCATCTGATTCTGAACAAGATATCATTAACTCTTCATTCCTTCCGTTACTGCCCTCTACTTCTTGCCACTACCTCCATTTACTCACTCTACTTCTACCTCTCTTCTGACTCTACTTCTCACTCTACCTCTCATCTACTCACTCTACTCGACACTACCTCCTATCTACTCACTCTACTCGGCACTACCTCTCATCTACTCACTCTACTCGGCACTACCTCCTATCTACTCACTCTACTCGACACTACCTCTCATCTACTCACTCTACTCGGCATTACCTCCCATCTACTCACTCTACTCGGCACTACCTCCCATCTACTTACTCTACTCGGCACTACCTCCCATCTACTTACTCTACTTCTCCCCACTAGCTCCTATATACTCACTGTACTCGGCACTAGCTCCCATCTACTCACTCTACTCGGCACTACCTCCCATCTACTCACTCTACTCGGCACTACCTCACATCTACTCACTCTACTCGGCACTACCTCCCATCTACTCACTCTACTCGGCACTACCTCACATCTACTCACTCTACTCGGCACTACCTCCCATCTACTCACTCTACTCGGCACTACCTCCCATCTACTCACTCTACTCGGCACTACCTCCCATCTACTCACTCTACTCGGCATTACCTCCCATCTACTTACTCTACTTCTCCCAACAACCTCCATCTTTTTAATACATAATAGTATAGGTGTATAGCTTTGTTAATCTTCTCATATACTAAAAATTATGGTTTTAAAACTTTTACAATGCCTAAATAATAATTAGGAACGCAATTGTTATTCGTACAAACTGTATAGGAAATTATATAGCAAACAGTGGTTGCTCAGACTAGCGGGAGCCGCAACTGTGGGAAAAGGTGAAAACATGGCGGAGAAAGAGATGAAAAAGTCTGAGACAGGGCTACGCCCGGACCCAACAAGATGCAGTTTTATATTGAATTATAAAACTGCACCATGGAGAAAGTATGACTAACTGTTCCGATTGTTCAGTATTGTATTAAAAGAGAAAAAACATTGCTTCGGGATTAGCTGGAACTGACAAAGTAGGAACAGAAGCAGACAAGTAAATATTGATAAAGATGAGTAGAACTGGAGACATGAATAAAGCTGGAGAGACGTGAGTAGAGATGGAGAGATATGAGTGAAGCTGGAGAGACGTTAGTAGAACTGGACATGAGTAGACATTGAGAGACATGAGTAGAGCTGGAGAGCCATGAGTAGAGCTGGAGAGAAATAAGTAGAGATGAAGGGACATGAAAAGAAATGAGAGACATGAGTAGAGATTGATAAACATGAGTACAGATGGAAAGATATGAGTACAGATGGAGAGACATGAGTAGAGATTGATAAACATGAGTACAGATGGAAATATATGAGTACAGATGGAGAGACATGAGTAGAGATTGATAAACATGAGTACAGATGGAAAGATATGAGTACAGATGGAGAGACATGTGTAGAGATTGATAAACATGAGTACAGATGGGAAGATATGAGTAGAATTGGAGACTGGAGAGACATGAGTAGAGATGATAAACATGAGTACAGATGGAAAGACATGAGTAGAAGTGGAGAGACATGAGAGTAGTCTCTCCACTAGAGTAGAGAGTACATAGCGCAGGCATTACACCAGCCCAGCTAACTGAAACAAATCATTCAGATAAACAAATCTAATTGTTAATTTTTAATTAGCCAAAAAGCCGCGAAAACCCACAGCCCGGCACGAACAGAGGGCTCGCAGTTTTATTTTATTACTATTTAAAAAATGAGCAAATATCACCACTTGGCACGTAATACGGGGTTGGACAGGCAGTAAGAGAAGAGCAGTATGCATATTCAATAACAAAACCACTCACAGTTCGGATAGCTGACAGTCTCGCGGAAACATCTCGGCTGTCAATTCGCTAATATTGTTTCTGCCAAGGTGTAAACTTCTCAGGTTAGGCAAAGCTATTAGGCTGGCCTCCGTCCAAGACTGGATTGCATTGTGATTTCTGCAAACAAAACAAGAGAGAGGGAGAGAGAAAGATTACACACAGATAGAAGATATAACTGATGAAGATGCTTGTTTCTGAACCTATTCTCTGGCACGCGCACAGAAGACCAAGGCTTTCCCAGCGAGCACACAGAAACCAGCGGCTTGGTAGGTAAGGCAGGCAGAAAAAGAGAAAAAGACCTACTAGTCAGTTTGAGTTGAATACGTGACTGAAAGGCGATCTCTCTTTGCTCACTGGGTCTGCCCGCATTATGCTGTTCACAGAGAGAAAAACACCCAGCTTCACGCATCATCAGAGATGGCAGCGAGAGAGAGAAAGAGAGAATTAGCACTAAAGAAGACAGCCCCAGACTGAAGAAAACTATATTTCTGATTCTTATCTAAAACACGTTAGATAACGATCAAGAGCTACTTAGCAGCTCTAAAATTATTCTATAGAATGAAACTCTCTGCAGGTTGGTAAGGAATAAAATAGGGATAAAATAAATCCGCACAAGTCGGTGACGGGGATACTAAGAGACAATGCCAGGCAGAGATGGACGCGAGACTATGACGCTGGTGCGACGTAAATATTTAATAAATGCAGTTGGAGTGTTAAAAATATATATATAAAAGATACTGGATATATCACTTACAGCACAAGTTTAATTAGCGACTGATGCCGATCGCGAAACACTGGCAGAGTTGTCAAACCGGATCTGACAATTTTTCTGCGGAAGATTTTTATATTATTTGACTTTGAAATTACGCTTCAACCCTAGACTAATTATGTGCCGACGCTTTTCATTAGTAAAAATACAGTCATAGTTACTCCAGCCGTTTACCCGTGATGTAATTTTTTTAAATTATCGATTATAACTTCATATGGTTCAGGTAAATACAGTCAACGTTTTAGTGAGTTAAAGGAGGGGAAGGTCGGGGAGCCACTATGGCCGCTATTGTGTGAAGGGCAAGGTAGGTCGGAGAGGAGGGAGGGGGAGAATCAAAAAACGAAAATGAGTCACTCGCTATACACTCCACTAAGGACGGGAGCGGTTGAGCTTATAGGTTAGGCAGGGTTAGGACCAAGCAGTCAAGATTTCCCTTCTTCTTCATCTAGCTTTATTAAACATAGCAAAAAATTGAAGTAAATTTCTCACTTTCCTTGACACCGCTTTATAAGGGCCTATAGCAACTAATACAAGCTGAGTAGTTAGAGTCGACCCAACTTGACACTTACAGAGTAGTTAGCCGGGGAAAATGGGCCAGAAAGTTTTTCATCCAACGTGTGCGCGGCCACCGCATTGTTGCTGATGTTGCTGCAACGAGGAAATAAAGGAAGGAATGAGTTTAGTTTTACAGAGAGACTGAAAGGAAAAAAGTTTTTCATTGCTTTTTCCTGTGCAAACTGTTGGGAATAGCAGGGTGAATTTAACTCGGCTTGCAGGAAGTTAAGGCGCAACACTTCCTGGCTAAATGTTCCAGCAAAAAACTGCTAATCCTGGTCTTTTTTTAACCAAAAAATATGTTTAAAGAAAAAAACAGAAGAAGCTAAACTTACAGTTCCTTAAACGTTCCAGCACATGTAGATTTCTTGAGGACAGGTCAAC